>CABFOQ010000321.1:0-21517 GCA_900660455.1 Gephyroberyx darwinii | reverse complement strand
TTCGTCGCAGTGTGAAAAGTCTGTGCAGCTCATGAAGCTCTACAATGAGAGCAATTGGACAATTGGTCCTGCTTATGATGTACAACATCCTCTGTCCGTGAATCAACGCGCCTCAGTCTCTTAATCATTTCAAATGCATTCGGGGTCTTTAAATGCCATGTGTAAAACACCCTTTATGCCCTTTGTATATGAATTCATAGATTATTTTCGAAATGCCACAAGATGTAGGAGAAATTCCTACAAATGTCAAACTATCCTGCTGTACCCCTGTTCACTGTGGCTAACTCGTGAGACACTTTTCAGATGCCTAACAGCTTGCATGGTTGACCAGATTAGGTTGTATCCGTACATGCCTTTGTATGAAGACTTCCAAGACCTCGAGAGATCAAATCTGATTCAGGGACAAACCTCGATGTAATCTCCATGCTCTAGAATCACACGTAGTAGACCGATATACAAGGTCGATATTGGCCTTTTTATAAAATCAGATACCGGCCACTCAGTGTCGTCCACCTCCATATGATGCAGTTTGAGTTGCATATTGCATATTTATTATAGAATTGATCACTATGCTGGTTGTCTATGGGAAGCCCTTAACCTGGATTGATTCTAATGCAACATTTTAATGGGATTCTACACAAGTATGCATGAAAATGTAGTAGTATTCTCATCATTCTGGGTTTCACTGGAGAGTTTTAGTGTCCCTTGGTCTAAATGCTCTCACAGGCTCACAGGCTTTTCCACCCTGACAAGACTACAATTCTGGAGGGAACTGAACACAACTAACCCTTTAGTTTCATGCACTCGTTTTCAAATATTCACCTTATTCCATTCTACGTCCTGAGTTTTTTTTCTCCTGTGTCCTCTCCTGTCAGGGTGTTTGTGTCATCTTGGATTGGAGAACTTCAACTGCTACTGCAAGATGACGTCTGAAGAAATCTACCACCTTCCTCTCAACGTCTACGTCATCATCCTGGGCATCGGCCTCTTCATCTTCATGCTCAGTCTCATCTTCTGCTGCTACCTGTTTAGGTATGAGGCAACAGACAAGGCTGTCTCATAGATCCTACAGAGTTCGACTGATACATTGAGACTTGCCTTTAAAAAAAAAATAGCGGCAGTCAATGTCATCCATCTCTCTGACCACAGCTAGTCAATTTTTCTAGAGTTTTAGTGTCACATGACGGTCTAAATGCTGTTTGAGAGGCTTTTCTACCAGGACGATATAATTCTGGGTTAACACTGAATTCTTGTATTTTTTTTGGAACTTGTGGACAAGAAAATGGTCCAACGTACAGACATTGAACACTGTCACAGAATATCAGCTTTCAGCTGCTTGCTATCAGTAAAACAAAAACAGTTTTTCAACTGCATCACTTGCATACATGATAAAAGTAATACAGGTAGCAATCCAACATGCTATTAATACATTTTAGAGATGTTCAATAAAAAAATATCATATTTAATACACAAGTTGCCTGACTGAACTTGAATTATATCCCTGTGTAGTACAACTTTAAAACCAGCGCTTTCTTTCCCAGGCGTCAAACTAAAACGTTTGATATCTAATCCAGGAAAGAACCACTCGATTTGGCTTTGAGAAACTGTCGCCGACTTCATGAGACAGGATTTCAGTCAAAATTCTCATGGAGGAACCCATTTTAAGCAATGTTCATGGCAAGCGTAGATGCACAGGCTGTTACTTGAACTTGGCACCGGTGTGAATTCCAGGGCTCTATGAACCAGCCTCCCAGTTGACTCATACAGCATGACAAGACATGTCACACCCAAGTTCTGACTGAAGAGACATGGCCATCAGGCATATATGACACAGTTCTGCATTTATTACTCTAAATCACAGAATTATATAATAACCTACAGGTTGTTTTTGTACTCCACAGATTGAGGCGACAAGGTGCAAGAGAACAATATGGCTATAATGAGGTAATATATGAATGGCATAGCCAGTTTTGTTTATTATCAAAGTTATTGCAAATATTGTCAATATTTGTCAACTGAAATGTGTGCACTATCTCATCCTTGTTATCAGGTTGTTTTGAAAGGAGCGGGGAAGAAGCTGAGCCTTCTTGGTGTAAGTTGAATACTGGGTAATGGGATGGGATGGCTATGGTTATGAACATTACTGAAACACGAGAGATGACCAATTTTGAGTAGTTAATAAGTAACAAAAGTATAATTTAAAAAGTAGCAGATTTGAGTTTTAGTTAAACAAATATTTTTCAGAGGCAGATCTGTTCTGGAGGCAGAAATGGGTGGAGCCAAAGAACCAGTTTTTCTGAGTTAGCCAACAGTCAAAATTGAACTTAAAACATTTGTTTTTCATTTATTCATGACTGCTAGGTATAGGTCTGTATTAAACTGATATAAATAGAAAACTCTTTACCTCAACAGAAGACAATTCAGTTGCATCAAACTCAATTACGCAACAAAATTTGATGATTATCAGGCCATACATAAATAGTTTATATCAATCAACATTGTGCATTACTCAACACAAAGCACTTGAATTATTTTTCAGAACTCAAACAATGGTCATGGGGTAGGCACATCGTGGACGGTCAACAATGACCTTTAGAATTCATGATCTTGGAATGTCAGCAGGCTAGCTAACTAGCAGATAGCTATAGACTAGTATGGCTAGTTTGAACTAGTTTGAAGGTCAAGCAGGCTAGTTAGCTAACCTAGACAATTTAGCGTGGCTAGATCGCATGACTAGAAGGAAGTTATTCTTGTGACTGAGTATGCAGTATATTGTACTGACTTGATGTGAATGTTGTAATATTGAGTGAATTCAGGAGGTATGATAGTGTTTGTGTGTTAACTGAAAAAGGGGCTGCTCATAACGTGTCTTTTCCAATTGCAGCAAACATGCGCCGTGTGTTTAGAAGAGTTTCGCAGCAGGGACGAGCTTGGAGTGTGTCCATGCTCCCATGCTTTTCACAAGAAGTAAGTTCTCCAGCCTTTTTGGGGGAAATTAAAGAAAACATCTACACTAAAAGAGAATTAAAATATGATATTTCTATGAGCTTGGACAGCTAAATCTATATTTGTGGACAACTCTTTCAAAGCTACAATCCTGAGAACAAGACCCCAATCTGTGAGTTCATCAAGCAACACTTTGTGGTTTCACAAATTGACAGTTGCAAAGCTAATTTTAGTGACTCAAAATCTGTTTCACAGTAAAATAACACCATTCCCATGGAAAATCACTTTCAGTGATTCAGAATCAGTGTAGCCACTTTGTCCACAAAGTCAGTCTCATATTCATTGCCAATGGATTGGCTCCATAAAGTATTGCTTGGCAGACCACAAATTACAGTGTTCATCCCTTTGTTTAGTTTTGGTGAAGGCGCCTTGTTGGGCACAAATCTTGACCAAGCTGTTCATAGGAATGACATGCAAATTCCATTTATTTGATTCAATTTTTCACTTCACTCAACAGCTGAATCATCCACAAAAGGAATGCAATTAATCTGGGACAGTCAGTAAATCTTTCAAAGTGCCCTGGGGAAGCTGACAAGCAAATACTTGATGAGATGTGACCTTGCATATTTAAATATTAACTTCTTTTAGTCCTATTTAGAGTTATAGGTCTGCAGCTTAGGTGCGGCATTTACAGCACTGCTTTCAAACCAGTTTGCTTGACTTGCTAGCCAACTGTTGCCTACTTGTCTTAACAGCATCAGTAGACCAGACTATAGACTGTTTAACTATCCTATCATGGCCATGTATGTAGTTTCACAGAAAGTCAGTCAAGCAATGTCTTTGCTGGCTAGCTGTGGTTATATTTCAACTGCTACGAGGTGCAGGGCCTAAATGCAAACTGACATTGGCTATGCTAGGCTAACGTTAAGCCGGTGCTACTACATGAAGTTGCCAACACATGAAGTTGTTTTCTGCAGGTTTTGCCGCTCCTTGAGGTCTTTCCATTGAATAAAGACAGCATTGATATTTATTCATGTTTAATTGCACTGCTGATCAATCTCCTTTTTTGCTTGAAGACTTTCCAAACATCTTACTCTTTTTTTTCTGGGTGGCTGAGGTCAGAGGTAGTGAAGCTGATCCTGCGGTGCTGCTTGTCCTCCATTTGAAATGACAAGATGAGGTAATGTTTATTTCATCTGTCTGTTCTTCTCAGGTGTCTGCTAAAATGGTTAGAGATCCGCAGTGTCTGCCCCATGTGCAACAAGCCCATCTGCCGCCTCCAGCCTGACCCCCCGCAGGGGGCTGAAGAGCCACAGAGTCCCCTGGAGGTCTGAAAGGAGAAAGGATTTCCAACACCACTTCACCCTCTTCAGTCAATGTTCAAGGATATAGAGCGGCTTGTTTCCATCCTGCCCTTCCCTGTGCTTTCCAGCAGATTGGATTTTTTGTTCTACAAGTATTTCTCAGAGGCAGAGCTGCTTGGAAGGCAGAAATTATCTCACTGATTGAGTTAAACCTCAGTGGGCGGAGCCAAAGAACCACCGTTTTTCAGAGCACAAGTTGATGAACTACAAACTTGAATGGCAAAGAAGGAACTCTGGACACAATATAAATCAAATATATAAATGTTACTTAGCCCGGTTCCTTGTGGTTTAACTCAACCAACAAGATTATTTCTGCCTCCAAGAAATGTTTGTAGAACTAAAACTCCAACCTGCTCCTTTCCAAATCCCCCTAAAAATCACACATGGATCCAGACGAAGACGTCTTGACCTTTCACCACATCTCGAGACCCTGGAGCTTTGAAAGAAGGACATTTAACCACCAGCTTTGAAAGTATCAGACTCTCCTTCAGCTCTCCATTGTCCCACATGTGAAGGTACATGCAGAGACTGCGAAGGCATGCAATGGCGGACAAGAGGACATTTCCAATCAAAATGAAAAGGAGGCCAAAGAGAGACAGTTTTATTTTATTTTTTAAAAACAAAAGAGACACGGTGTACTAACAAGAAACAGGAATGGTGTCTATTTTGGCTGTAATCTTCCCTTATTGCACAGTCAGTAAACTCCATCCCATATTGCCAAGCTGAGTGAAGATAGTAATGCTCCCTGATTGGTGAGTGCATTGAATCCTATGGGGTCTGATTGGAAAAGACCACTACAAGCCACTCCCACGGCTGTCGTCGCACGCCTGTCCAGGGTATCCAGCTACAACCGAGGGTCCCCGAGCGACCCCCGGTCACTAAAACAACACGTCTATATGGTGTATACATAGTCTTTAAGTTATTTCTAAGGAGTTGTTTTGTATCATAACTGGCTTTCAATAAAAAGTAGAGTGTTTCAGTGACGCCTAAAGTGCTTTTGACTGTCATTTCCCCAGTGGTGTCGCATGTTGGGTGTTTTCGCCGTGACAGAATCGAGCCGACCACTGTGTCTAAGAAGTACTCTCTGCTGCAGTGATATAAATAGGCACATTTTGCTGATATGAAGAGCCTGTTTCAGTTGGTTTCTTGTCTGAGTGAGGCGCCACGATAAAGCATCCCTCTCTGTAGTATACCGAATACTGTGTAAACTGCTGAATTTTTAAGTATTTTTCCAATTTATGAAAATTGATAACCTGTGTTTTTGGTGAAGTCGCTTTGGTCCTGGGGCTGGGTTCACTTGCAACTTCTTTTTTCTAGTAATGGATATTTACATTGCAATTTATGGGGCTGTTATTAATATTACTCTGCTATTACCCTATCTTTGTTTTAGGTGAACAGTTAGAACAAATGATTAGTTTTCGGTCATTTTTCTTTTTTAAACTGGCAGGTTATCCATGTTTTTATTCGTAAAATAGCATTTACCCACCTTTCCAAGCTGGTGCAAATCTTTGTGATCAGTATTCTTAGTATTTATTACAGTAAGTAGTATCAGACTGGTAGAAGTCACATGATAAGACAATATAAATCAATACTGTTCTGAAAATATTATGTCATTTGTTGGTTTGTAATGATGATTGTAGTCCTTATGGTCATCACTAACTGAAGCCTATTTTTTTTACCCACATTTTCTTGGACCACTAAGTATGCAAGGATGCTGACGTACTTTTCTGTAAGTGCCCTTAAGTAGGAAGTAGCTAACCAAGTACAGTTACAATGTGGTGAGCCCATGGCTGGTTCAACATGAGGTGTGAATAGTTGAGTGGTGAGGGAAAAATACCTGTGCTGCTCAGACATGCTGCTATGCTCACCTGTTAGGGGATGTCCTGACTCCAACAGGCATGTTACTGCAATGTGCAACGCTGAATCCAGTCTTATTGTAATATCCCCCACGATAAAACAAAGGGTGTCTTAGCTGTAGACAGACAACGATCTCTGTGCAATGCAAGCCTAGCATAATAGGTTTGTTATGCTTTGTAAACCGCACCCAAAATCTACAAGTCACTATAAAAGCCAAGTCCTCTTGAATCAGATAGCTAAAACACATGATGGAAATATAATATTAGACTGTGGAATGAAGGCTGTCTGCTGCACATAGTATGTCCTACTCCTATTGAAAATCAGACCATTATGAGACAACCATATAACCATTTGAAAGAAAACTGAAACTTGATGTAATATATACTAAAACAATGTTAGGTGAATGCCCCATTCTTACATGATTACAAATAACCTATGAATATTGTTTGTTTGTTTTTAAAAAACCCTCCGATCTTTAAATTGACAATTAATCTCCTGTATGTTTGTTTTTTATTTTATGTTATTTATTTTCTTGTTTAACTTATTTGTTTGCATGCTACTCAGTCGTTTTCTGAGTATATTGCCTGTATTTTGTAATGCCTTTTTGATTGTGGTTCATAAAAAAAACGTGCTTTTTGATTGGATGCCTGTTTTCGTCACTCGACCCGGAAGTCCCTGACCACCTGAGACAAAAGCGAGACAGAATAATACCGGAAATAAGATCATTTTGCCTGCAAAATAAAAGCAGGAAATTTGTCACTCCTTGAAGTGTACAGAATACAAAACAAACAATATTCAGTCAAATTCTATCTGTTAACTAGTTAGAAAAAAGATCATACTGTGTTAAGTGCTGTAGTTACTATTATTTCATTCATACATCTCTACTTAATATGTTCTTGACACGTTGGAATTGTTAATTGTGTTATGTTTGATACCCCAAATTTCTTTACTTTATTCATAATCAATTTTTCATGTTGTATCCTATTTCTATTTGCATCTTACTTGACGCTTCAAAACTAGGGTTGCTAGTGACATCTTAAGAGCCAGGGTTGCTAGCAACAGGTGGATTTGACGCAGGCTTATGAATGAATTTGTCTAACTTGGGCAGTTTTTCCTCCTCGGGTTTATTTTTTCATTGTTTCACATTTGTGATGAGGCATCTTAGCTAGCATGATTGACTTCCAAGCTAACATACATTAAGCCTAAATGATGTTCAGTGTAACTTAACAGTAACTTAACAGTTGGCAATCATAAGTGCATACTGTCTGACGTGTAACCTCTGCCTAATGTCCCTTCATTCTTGCCGCTATATCATGCTGAAAAGAAAGATCATGATTCTGTACTGAAATTGTAAACTTAGGTGTTATACATTTATTAATAAATTACATTTTTTCAGTGTAATTTCACAATAAAGTTGGATGATGGAAATTGGATGTTGACGCAATGACAACAACATGCCTGTGATACATAGCTTGAGATTGGCATCTATATAGAGACACTTTACAGACACGTTGCAAACTGCAGTTGTTAGTAATTCATTCAATGCCTGGGGGGCCACCTTGTATATATACTTGTATATATATACTATTTGCTATTTATCTATTTTTTTGCACGACGTATACCATTGCATCATATATTTTATTTATACTGTACATATCTAGTGTATTAATCTCACTCTGTTCATACTGTTTATACTGCCATTATTGTTTATATTGTACATATTTAGAGTATTCATTTCACACTGTCACACTGTCACACATACTGTCAATATTGTCCATACTGTATATATCTTAAACATATTCATATATATCCCTTACTGTTTATTTAATATTTAATATTTATATTACCACTATACATATGTACATACTCTACACTTTACTGCTATTTGCACTTTTGGTTAGATGCCAAACTGCAGTACTTGTACTCTGTGCAATGACAATAAAATCTAATCTAATCTAATCTAATCTAATCTAATATGGAGGGTCTGTGATGCCCCCCTCCCCAATCCCCGGGATTCATGCCAGTGGGTGCGTGGTGTTTCCTGATGAAACAATTCCGTACAGACGGGTACATTTGAGAACGCCGAAAACATATTCGACATAACAGTGGTTTTATTTTGAAGATTTGGCCGGAAATTAAATTTTATTCCGTCAACTTGATTCTAGGGAGGGAAATTGAGCATGGTAACAAAGTAACGACGATTAAGTTAGTAAGTAACTTTACTTTGTGTTAGGATGTTATTGCTTTCGGATAGTAGCAAAGAACAGGGTACATATTCCTTGTTTTAATTAATCTGCAGCCTAAAAACACGTATATGTTTTTCACTATTTAAGACTATTAGCAAGCTAGCCGGCTAGCCAAGCTAACCTCAGCTGACCGGCGCCGAAGACCACTTCGCCGAGTAGAGCAAAGTTTTATTTTTTTCAAGAAAGTACCTTAGTGGGACAATTGCTCTCATATTGATAAAAGAAAACGGAAATTTGTCGTTGGGAATGTCATCGCCGACACATGGTCATCACAGCAACAGCCACCATGGGTCACCGAACATATCAGAGAGTGACTCAGAGGACGAGGTAAGTTACGTTACCAAATAATGTTATGTTGTGTTTTCTGCCCACTCTGTTCGCATTTTCCTGCTTTTAATGTATTATCATAATCCTACAACTGTGCAATGTTACTGTATACGGATTACTCGTGTTAGTGTTATTTTCCCCCTGTTTTGGGGCAAAACTAGGCGGCGTGAATGCAACTGTAAAGGTTTGTTCCTTATTATTGTCTCCCCGCAGCCCAAGCTTCCTCTCAACCAGTTCTACCCGTACATCCGCTGCGCCCTCTGTTGCGGCTTCCTCATCGAGGCGACCACCATCACAGAGTGCCTGCACACATGTGAGTTTGCCCAGTAAGGTCCCGGGTTTCATGAGGGGGCTCCAGGTTCCTTGAGGGAGTAAATAGTTTAATTTAATCTGCACCGTGCATATATTTGTTTGCCATGGGGCCAAACTCCTAACGGAAGTAGCGTTAGTGCAATTCTCTCTCCCTTTTTGAGCTCAACAGGATCTAGCGACGATCATCATGTATGGGGAGAAGGGCACACCAAAAAATCTGGCAATTTAATTGATTGGCAATGGAGCACACGTAGAATAGTACCTTTTACAAATTAGTTAGGATCCACTTGCACTTATTTCAAGAAAATTTCAACTTTTAGAATTGGTTCACCTGCTTTCCCCCCACAATCTTCACCAATATACAGAGCCTGTGTGAACCAAATATAAATTAAGTGCTGCTCAGTGGAGCACTACTAAATCGAGTAATACCTGCATTTGCCGAGAATCATCAAATCGGCAGAGTTTTGAGTGGAGTTTGGCATGGTGTTCTCACCACACACAAGGGAAATGAGTCCATCAGGGCTAGATGCATGAAGTCTTGCTTGTTTGTCTCTGTCTCTATTTCTCATGTCGCGTTGTTTCCTGTTTCCATCCAGTTTGCAAAAGCTGCATAGTGAAGCACTTCTTCTACAGCAACAGGTGCCCCACCTGCAGCATCGTAGTCCACCAGACACAGCCTCTCTACAACATCAGGTAGATCTGTGTGTTCTCATAACATCTGCAAAAGTACCTGCCAAGAATGAGTTTTTACTGGCCAAAATAATCAGATACGTTTTTCATAGAAATATACCACCCTAACCATTTTTGATGCTATTTCCTGCAGGCCTGACAGACAGCTGCAGGATATTGTTTACAAAATGGTTCCCTCTCTTGAGGAATGTAAGTACATACAATCACACGCCTAAGTCATTTATGTGAAAGAAGTTCTGATGTCCTGTCTGGGAATGGGGGGGATTCTGGGAAATATATTAATATTAATATATCATGGTGATTATGACAGGCAGCCCAAGTGCTTCTTGTTTTTTTTCCTGTGCTTCGGTTTCTGTTTGAGTTGCTCATTCTAATGTGAAATCCTTCTGTTTGCTCAACAGTGGAGAGAGAACAAATGTTTAACTTCTACAAACAGAGAGGGCTGGAGGTGCCAAAACTAGGTAAAACACTTAAACCTTACCAGGGCGGATAAACAAGTTTGAGACAGTGTTTTCTATTCTGTTTCTTACCTGAGTGTGTGTGATATTTTCTTAGACGTTGTAATGCCACATTTCTTAACATTCTCTCTCACTTGACAGATATCAAATATCGCTGTATCGTAATGAGTTATGGAAGCATATAGTTGCTTGATTAAAATTGGAAAAGCTAACACTTAACATGTCATCCCCATAAATTACACAATTTGTCATCTTGTTTTGACCTGTAATTGTAGCATCCCCTCCCCTCCCCCATGGGTCAATCAGTGCAGTTTTTAATGTACTGGAAGGCAGAGGTGAGATGCATCATGTCCTCACGTTTCATCAAAATCCGATCAGCGATGTCTGACACTCCATGTGTGACAGATGAACAAAAGAACGGACAAATGGAGAGACTGATAGACTGATCTCTAGTCCCCTCCCCGATTTCATCGTAGGGGATGAAAACACATGAAAAAAATGAAAACACAACCTCACAATGGCATTGTGTTTTTCCACTCATGTAACCTATGTATAATTTAGGTCACTGTGAAATTTAAATTCACTAATGCAGCATGTAAGGGATCATTTGAATTAATATTCAATCATAAAGTGGGGCAGGCCTTTTCTTGCATTTTCATTTCCATTTTCAATTTACTAAATAGTACATTAACATTCAAATTCAAATTGGATTATTGAATTTAAGATTTCATTATGTACCATATTAAGCATACATAACTGGAAAAATAAATAGCTATTGAGGGACTGTATTTTCATCTTCCAGTTTGCAGTGAGAGTTGAATAAAGAAAACTGTACCCTTCCATTGTATGTTAGGTTATTTTTTTTGAGATGATCACGAGGGCTCCCATTGGTCATGGAATTCCTTGAATATCATGGATTTTGAGAGGTGTATTCCAGAGCAGGAAAGTCTGAGAATTTGATCAATGCTTTAGTGAAGTCAAGGAATATCAGAGAATTTATAAATAAAGAAATAAATTACTTTCCAGGAATATATCAGAATATACAGAAGGTCCTGGGTTTGAAACTCGGCCCTGGTTCTTTCTGTGTGGCATTTGCATGTTCTCCCCATGTTCATGTGGGTTTCCTCCCACAGTCTACAGACACGCAAGTCAGGTGGATTGGAGACTCCAAATTGCCCATAGGTCTAGCAGGTGTTTCCCTGCCTTCCACCCAATGCATGCTGGATAGTTTCCCGCCCCTCCCTGTGACCCTGAATAGTTATGTACAAGCAGGTAAAGACAATGAATGAATGAATGAATGGATGAATAAACTTGTTTTATTGCATTAGGTGGTTTTCAGCCCAGCTGTTCACCCCTTTAGATAAATATTACAAACCAGGAAGGAATAAAATGTTTAGGTTGTGGAAGTGCTCCGCCATGGTTATGGAAGGTTTTCCCTCACGGTGGGAATCCTGGATCATGTCTTACTCCAACTCCTATATATCTCCCTCAATCACAAGTCCTCTCTTTCCTCCCTTGCAGCGGTGGTTTGCCCTCCAGGTCCCGCTGTGTTGAAGAGGCAGAAGAAGGACATGATTCACCAGTCGGTGTTCACCATTCCCCCCGAGTTGGATGTATCTCTGCTGCTGGAGTTCGTAGGGTGAGGACTGCTACACCCCCAGTATTAGCCACTGTACATACAGTTAATATAGGACTTATTCACCCCCCATAGAGGTTTGGCATGTTTTCTTATGCTACAAAAATGTTTAGAATACAATGATGTGGTATTTTTCTAAGAAATTGATGCAAACGACTAATTTTTTATTATCATTATTTTTTATTATTTTTATTATTTTTTAAGTGGAGTGGAAATAAATCTAGTTTGCATGTATTTACCCCCTCTATTCATTTGGATCATATTGTCTCATTGGCAAACACGTTTCATAACATGGTTATATAAGACATATAACGTCTTTGTCCAATTTCCCAATTGCCCAGACTTCACCAGCAGATGGCCTTATTGTCTTATATTAACTGTTTGCTTTTCACAAGTTGCAACTATAATGACCCTTATTTTGTTTCCAGGGCCGAAGAAGGCGTCAGCGACTACAAGGTAATGAATTCAGACAAGACTGTATTATTTAAAGATAATAATAAATAATAATAATACATTTATTTTATATAGCGCTTTTCTGAGTACCCAAAGACGCTTAACATTAAATCACAAAGAATAAAAACACAACCAATATTACAATAAAATAGAGAGAAAAGATGAAAACAATTGTGCTTCATTAGATAGTATGCAGTTAATAGTGACAGGAAGGATGAGAGGGAGAGGGATGATAAGCTGGATCTGGAGCCTGTTGACCTATTAGGACGTCCCTGGACAAGAGCTCCTCAAATTCCTTACTGACTTTTCTTATTATGACTCAGAACTTCACTTCCTCCTTGTCAAGAATAGTTTTGTCACAGAGCAACACTGCCATTTATTTAACAAGGACCGTGCAGTTTAAATATCTAATATTTAGACAGTTCTCCTGCCCGTATTTCCTGTTTTGTGTTTGCCTAATCACATTCTGCTCATCGTGATGCTTCCTGACATCCCCTTGTCCCTTGTCCAGCCGCTGGAGAGGCGCTACATTCGCGTGTCGGGCGAGGCCACCGTGCGCCACGTGGAGCTGTTCATCAGGAGGAAGATGGAGCTGAGCCCGACCTGCCAGGTCAGTCTGTCAGAGCAGGGTGTGTCGTGACCTCAGCATTGCTCCAGACTGTCACTCCAGGCAGACCTGGCAACACACTAGCAAGGGGATTAGACTAGGATGTGTGTAGGATGACTGGGTTCAGATGGGTGTGATGTAAGTGTGTTTTATGCAATGAGGTAGACAAGTTTATTTTGCAACTAGAGCACTATATCAGGCTGATTGGTCTTCCTCAAAAGCTTCAGGGGTGTCAGTCTGTAAAACCTGCAATGAAACCTGCTTTAGTTTTAGTGTCCCATGATTGTCTGAATGCTGTTTCAGAGGGAAACATGCTCTGCGTGTTCAGTTCTTGGCAACCCTGCCATCGGGCAGCGTATTTAGCCTTTCGTAACACATGGACGGGGATTAGCAGTTTAGGCCGATTTCTTGGCTTTCAGCACCGCACTTCCCTGGCCTGTCTGGACAAACCTAGGTAGCACAAAGATCCATTGTCAATGAAGTTCAACCAGTCATGTAAAACTTGGCGTATTCACTAACCATGTTCATTTTAGTAATCTAAGTTCTTATATTTTTACTATTAACTCACTCCTTGAATCATATGAATCTGAAAATATATATTACCCTGTCCAGTCTATGTACCCCATCCTCTTCCATTTTGTAACTAGTTATCGTCAGCATTCATATTCAGTGTTTGTGCAATTTCTTGTAGCATTTGGGACAGTAGAAGAGTTCAGTTGGGTGTCAGTTTGCAGAGTACTGTGATTATTGCGACCAAAACTTCTTGATTTTGTGGTGTTGAAGTTTGTTTGTGCTCGGAATTGTTAAAAATTACAATCAAGGGAAAAAATGGAACCGAAGTGTCACTAAAGAGATATAAAAAAAAAAAGGCTTTTTAGAACTACCTCCCATTAAGGTCCTCCTCCAATATCACCCGTTTCAAATGTATAAACCTCTTGGAAAGCATTTCAAAAAGTGATCAAATCGTCAATTTATTTCCACCAATCACGCTCCCAGTCAAGGCTCAGGTGTACCAGGGCGGGGCCAAACATAAATGATATTATCGAAACTCAAGGCCTTAAATGGTCTTGAATATAGTTAAATATATAATTTTAAGTCTTAAATTCAATGTCTTTTTCTTTTTTCCAAATATATATCATTCTAACTGGCATTAATAAGGTCTTGGAGGGACAATATGTCTTGGTGAGGGTTTTCTTTTTCCGTAATCAGATATTTCTAGCGAATAGGGACAACTTAGAGAGTGTCTGGTGAATGAATCCAGGGGATGCAATGGTCTGAGGTATTCCCGTGTCCTACAGGTAGACGTTGTTTGTGGAGATCACCTCCTAGACCACTACCAGTCCCTCAGAGACGTACAGAACACTATGGGAGAGGAGGCGCTACAGGTAGGACCCACACACACACTTGACTTAAAATGTTTATTTGAATCCACCAATTTAAACGGCGTATCTGGGATTCTGTTACTCTAGATTAGTGCACACGCATGCAAAACATGTTATGTTAAATATGGAAATGCATTTTGTAGAAAAGCATGCACGGCGATGCTTTGGATTCGTAGAAATACATTATCGTTTTGTCTTCTTTCCATTTTACCCCAGGACGGTCTGTTGGTTCTGCATTTTGGCCTGGTCCTGCCCTCTTAGTCTTGAGAGGGACAGAAGGATGTTAAATGCATACATGGACCCTCTGGATTTTAATCTGTTCTTTTCGTCAGACTCATTCACCATTAAACCTAATGGGTTGCTAACTAAGTATAAGACATGCTTTTGTTCTTCATTGAACAGTATCTCATAACGAAAAGGATGTGAAAGTTGCATTATTGTGAAAATCTGACCGTACCCCTGAATCGTCACATCTTGGCTGCAAATTTTCCCACAACTTCCTGCTTCCTGTATTTACCTATACGTCACCGCTGCAAATGCACTGCAGGACTGGACACAATCCGGACTTGTTTGGTTTATTGAAGTGCCAGTGCAGTACTATGCACTTTTCGCTCACATTATGCCTAGTGAAGCCAAACGACACAAGATTAAACCCGAAAATGTCAAGACATCCTCCTGAGGATTGGCCCACTCAAGAATGCGATACTGACACCGGCCGTTTACTACTGTCTGACAGCAGGACTGAAACTCCTCTGATCTATGCCACTGTTTGCTTGAAAAACTGGATCAGCCTACTTGACCCCATCCGTTGGGAAACCAGGGACCTCTTTCTTCATTTTTGATTGGTGGATGTTAGGATTTGGGTTGTCGTCTGTTTTTTAGTTTAATTTCAAAGCGATTGCTGTGATTTCCAAGGGCTTGAAACAAAAGGAGCTGTACTACTACCACTACCAAAGGCTTGTTTATTTCTTATGGGCTTAGAGCTACACTGTATCGTTACAATAGAAGACTTATTGATTTACAAAACTAATTTAAGAGCTATTGACTTTTGTATAGACTTCCTGTTTATGTGAATAGATGTCAGTGTCTTGAAATCTGCTTCCTCAACGAATGCATACAGCAGTTATTGAAAGGGAATTTATATAGAGAATCATTGATAGGCTTTGTTACAAAATACCTTTCTTACATGCATTTTGTCAGTTTGAATAAATAAATCACTATGCAAATCTCAGTAATGTCTGTTTTACTTTTAGTCCCATGATGGTCTAAATGCTGTCACAGGTTTTTCCACTCTGACGGGAATAAAACACCCAACACATCGTCACAAAATTTTGGTTATTGGCAACTTAAATCCAAAAACATCAATATTGGTATCGGCCTTAAAAAACCCATATCAGTCAAACCATATATTCTACAAGACCGTTAATAACTTATGAAAACATAATAGAATGTCCCTAGTTGACAGTTGAATACAGTGAGGATCAATTTATATTCAATTTCAAATGCTGACAGTGGCAAAATAACAATAGAAAAGGATTACAACACCTTAATCTTAAATCTAATCTCTCTAGTAATACTTTTTAGTAATATTTCTTTATGGAGTTGGGGTTTTTTTGAGTGTGGTATTCTTTCCTTTTCTGTTCCCTTTATTTTGACCATGTTCAAATGTTTTACTGTGCTATGGTATGGTAAGACTATAAATGCAGCATGCATCTCTCTCCTGTGCCAATACAAGTGAATAGGGTTGATCCTAACAGTAGGTGCTATTATTCTCTTACAGCAACCAAACATCTACCAATTTGATACAGACAAAAGGCAGTATTAATGCATTCAATCACTGATATTATAGTTGTATAGTGGGAAATTGAGCTTCTTTTCTGGGACAGCTTCCCTATTTCGAGGGCCACCAGCTAATCCATCAGCTCACGGGGACCTTGATGTGAACCAAGCCTATTTTCTATTCCTGTAGACCTACATCCCTCTGTGTGTGTGTGTCTGTGTGCAGCAACTTGTCTGTGAGAGCAGTCAAATTAACTCAAATGGGGTGCAAAGGAAATTATCAGCGGCTTTCCAACAATGATCCATACCTTGACGCTTAGTCCAGTTCAGTACATGAATGGTTCAGATTTACGTAGCCGCACCAACATTGGTATACATGTGTAGTTCGATCCCCTGAATGTTTTCAGGAATGAAGCCATTGTAAAAATAGTACCAATGAGGCTATGGCAGCCATTTTCCCCCGCCATTTCCAGCAAATGGGTTTTCCTCTCTATCCGCTGATCTGACCATAATAGCATTAAAGAAATGTGACTACACCAATGTTTTCATGGCCAACAAATAGAATTGTGCTAAGGAAAACCTAATAAACTGTTTGGATCATCGTGTAATGGTGAAATCAACTTGTGTATAGAAATACAATACAATTACAGTTTTAAAGTGGCAATTTATTTTTATTCTTTTTTTAATTTTGCCTCATTGGTGTGAAGTGGTCACTACTCAGTTCTAATATTTATTCCTGGATTAGCTACAGTACCGGTACTATGACAATCCATAGGATGCTGAAGCAGAAGTCAGGCATTACACTAACATTTTGTTTTCCAACTACAAAAATAGTCTTTATCTAAAACAAATTATCGCTTCCCTTTCAACAACAACTTAGTGTAAATCTTCCACAGCACAAAGAATGGAAATCCATCTAGAAACATTTAGCATTTGGACACAGACTTAGTTTAGCACAATATTAGCAGCAGGTTACAGGAAAGCGTCATTTTAGTGTTCTCTGAGGACATACAGTACTTTCTGTTTGTATCTCTAGGTTAGTATCTTTTGTTTTATGTACTTTTTGGAATTTTCTGTCATGAAATGAGTCAAATTTTGAAACTAAATATTGTTTATTAGCAGCTTGAATCCAAAAAATCCATTATTAGCTTTCAAAAACCCATATCGCTCTAAGCCTAGTAACATGTTGATGTCTGAATAAATATATTAACTATGAACTCTATATGTACAAAATCTCTGCTGCTGCTGCTTTCTCTCATTCTGTTACTTTCTCTCTTTAGTTGTTGGAGTTGATGTCTGCCTCATCGTTGTGGTCCCCTTTCTCTTCAGTGATCCCCTTGAAGCCTTCCTTCTGAACGCCGTCTTTCTCCTTCCGGCTACTCTTGGAGGAGCCTGCTGAGGGCCGAGGCTGGTAGCTGTAGCTCATGCCAGGGTTGGCAGCACCAAACGAAATCCCTGAGCTGAAGTGAGTCTCCTCCCCTTCCAGCAGTTTCCTTTGGACCAAAGGAAACATGTCAGGTTAGACACACAATCGGGGCTTGAAATGAATACTTGGCGTCAGATATTTTGGTTTTGGTTTTGGCTGTTAGGTCTACCAGCCACGTGGACAGGTAGCCAACCTTTGGGAGCATTAAGTAATATCTGACCTATCAGTGACCAGTAAGAAATACAATAACATTGAAAGAACTTATCTGTTTCTGTACAAGCACATTGATCAAGAATCCTATCAACCCCTACAGATAGATTATGGTCATTTTGTGCTACCAGCCAGTACCTGTAGGCAGCTATCTCAATGTCCAGGGCCATCTTGACATTGAGCAGGTCCTGATACTCTCTCAGATGGTGGGCCATCTCACCCTTGAGGTTCCTCAGCTCGCTATCCAGGTGGCCAATAGTGTCCTGGAACATTGGAAATGAGTATGAGAGGCAAATGAGAGATGATCAGTAGTGACTAATGCCAAGTAGTGTGATGAATGACTCATTGAAAATCTAGGTTGTAGATTGTAGTAGTTGGAGTAACATTACAGTGGTCAAATAATGCCACAGTAGGAGAACGCCAACTCAATTTTTTAGTTGCATAACATTTTAAACTTCCCTCTGATACTTGAGTATCCTAAAATGTATTCTAGGATTGCTCTAGTTCTCTTTCGTAAGGGAATTCCCTTTAGGGCTTAGCTTGACCGTCCCTAAGAAGCCAGTGAAAGCAGATTTCCAATATCCGATTAGAGGTTAGAGGGTTAGAGGTTAATCTAATAGACACACAGGGTCAAATTCTCTAAAAACTGGTTTGGTCAGTCTCGCAATTTGAGGCTTGTTACACCGGCTACCACACACTCACGTCATGTTTATCGTGTCATGCCTTGAGTTGAACCAGCATTACAGCATTAGGCTTATCTGCATGGCCTCCACACTATACTAGACCAGTGATTGCCGCAGTTCGGCCTGGCGACCTCCAGCAATCCCCAGCAAAATGAGGAATAGTTCAATTGCACTATTATTTCAGTCCCTCGATATTCATGCAATGAGATCATGTGTAAGGAGGACTATTATGACTATTATCATACCATCTGCAGTATAGACAGTTATGCAACTCTACATTAAGTCATGACTAACAATACAAATCGTCTCAGATGGTGTTCCTTAAAAAAATCTTGGTCTAGTGTTGGTCAATCTGGGAGTCCTTGGTGAGAAAAAGTTGGGAAGTCCTTGCAATGAGACTGAACAGCTTTGCTCAAGCTTGTGAAATAATTCATGAGGAACTTGAACCTGATCTTCCAATCCTATTACTCTACAACGTGTAGACGGTATTGACCTACACGCACACTGAGCCAACCTGTGCAGCACTATGGGCAGGGTGACTTTGAGACTAGCATGTGATTTCCATTTCATTTCCAAACTTTGTTTCAAAGTAATAGTTTATTGTTTTTTTTCATTTTTACTGTTTTCATTTCTGCTACTAGCTCAGAAACGGTGTGTAGCTCATATTTGGTTTCCCTCTGTCTCTAGGCCTATATTTTGTGTGTGTGTGTGTGTGTGTCTTCCGCTTGCCTGCATGGCTGAGATTTCGACACTGTGCACGTCCTCCATTTCTCTGATCTGCCGTTCCAGAGACTCGTTGGTGCCCCTCAGGGTCTCCATCTCGATCGTCTTGGACTGCAGCTGCCTCCTGAACTCATTGATCTCCTCCCTGCCGGCCCGCATGGCTTCGTTGTTCCTGGTGGCCTGTTCGTTGAGGCTGGCGAACTTGGTTTTGTACCACTCCTCGGCTGACTGCAGATTTTTGGAGGAGATGGACTCGTACTGGTTGCGGATCTCTTTGAGAGCCGAGGTGAGGTCCGGTTTGGAGAGCTCGACCTCCACAGAGACCTGTGCTGCCTCCATCATGCTGCTCAGCTCCTGGATTTCCTCATCATGCACTTTCCTCAGGAAGGAGATTTCATCCAGCAGCGACTCCACTTTGCGCTCCAGGTCCAGGCGAACCACCGCGGCATCGTCCAGGTCCTTCCTGAACGACTTCAGGGTCTGTTCAGCCTCCTCCCGCGCCCTCGCCTCCTCATTGTATTTCACATTGAGCTTCTGAAAGATGAGAGAGATGAGATGAAGAGATGAGAGATGATTAAAAAGAGGGGTTTAGAGAGATGAGATGATGAGAGTTGAGTTGAAATGATAAGAGAGAAGATGGCAATTAACGAGAGATGAGATGATGAGACTTGAGATGATGATAGAGGAGATAGTAATTAATGAGAGTTGAGATGAGATGATGAGAGAGGAGCTGGTAATGAGATGATGAGAGTTGAGATGAGAGGTGAGATGAGACGATGAGAGAGACGATGGAGGTATATACCTGCAGCTCCTCCTCCATGTTGTCCCTCTCGATGAGGATGCGGTTCTTCTCGCCACTCAGCTCGTCTAACTGGGCCCGCAGGTCCCGCATCTCCTGACGGTAGAGATTAGCGATGCGGGATGGCTCGCTGTGATTCTGGCGCAGCGTCACCAGCTCCGTCTCCAACACTTTGTTCTGCTGCTCCAGGTGACGGACTTTATCAATGAACATGGCAAAGCGGTCATTCAGGCCCTGTGTAACAGATAGATAGATATTGATCCCTGGGGGGGAAATTCTGGGGTTGCAGCAGCATAACAATATCACAAGAAAAACAGAGTAACATTCACTTGTATATAATTACACACAAAGTGTTGTTACCTGCACCCTAAGCTAAGGCAAAGCTCCTGCATCTAAGAGCATTTGTCACCCAAACTTCCCAATCTGCTGATATAAATAAACTACATTTCTAGGCACACGGTGGAGCATTTACAGATAACTGCACTAGGCAAGGTTTTTATGTGAAAATGCACCTGTCTTATCAGTCTAAATCACAAAGTTGCAACAGAGAAAAACGTCCCATCCCCAGTAATTGAAATGCTGCAGATTCACCCTATTTGACAAAATTAAATTCTGGTGTTGTAGCGGGAAAACTCCTCTGCCCACAGGAAGTGACGAATTTAAAATAAAGAGCGAAATCCAAAACTGTCCAGAGAAAGCTGGACTCATCAACTTTAGATCTATTGCCTCGGTGTCCTTTGGTATAAAGCATCACAGACCGAACATGAGCATGCTGTGTCCAGGTTACTGATGTCACCTTACAAGATTTCTGTCTGATTGCTGCCTAGTGCAGCTTTAATATTTGGTGATAAATTGTGATAAATTATTACATGTAGGTCACCAAACTATGAGTTAAGTGGGAGCATTAATCCTGAATGCTCCTGTGATATGATTTATATGTTATTGTCAGTGTATATATTCATATCATAGCACTATGGAGCCCCATCCCTGTACCTCTCAGTAGCAGCTGGAGGTTGTCTGTCTGTGCACCTCATAACTGCATGCTGTTTTCTTTTATTTGGCTTCAGAATAAATGGTTTTATCACTCTCCTGATCTGCCACCACTATTAGGGGAGATTGGGATAAATTCAGCCTGTAGGTAGGATGCGCCACCCCTTGTATCTAGGCAACTATACACAAAATGAATCATCACAGTTTTTGGAAGAGTAATTCATTGCCTTGAATCTATGATGGAGAAGAGCACATGGAAATTTTTTAAATTTATGTCAGGTGATTTCATCATGGTAAAGATGTAATGACTTGTATTTAAATAGAGGAAGACTTCTTCCTCTTGTTCACTTACTAAATTATATCAGCTACCCAACAGTCATACAAATACATAGCAATATTGCTGAAGACCCAATTATTTTGCCTCAGTAGCACAAATCTGACTCATTTTACCGCATTCTCCCCTATTCACAGCAGAAATTCCACCGGTTATACCTGCAGCTGCTCTTTTTCGTTGGTTCTAACTACTTTGAATTCATTGTTGATCACGGAGGCGTGGGTTAAGTCGACGCAGTCGGTCGGGACCAGAGAGAAGGAGGCGGAGGACCGGCCGGTCCGTCTGTAGAGGCTCA
>CABFOQ010000320.1:0-21866 GCA_900660455.1 Gephyroberyx darwinii | reverse complement strand
TCACCGCAGCCTGTCTATGTGTATTGGACAGAATGCCATGCACTCTGACTTGGCCATGTTGGAGGTCACTCAAGTCAACCCACAGTTCACGTGTGCGTTGGTCGTCAGGGCCAAAACTACGCCATGTGTAATATCTGCCAGAATCCTCCTTACAGACAGAAAAATATACAATAAGGGAAAGACACAAGGGTTCACTCTGCACAAGGCAAAACCACTCCAAGAGAGTCCAAGGGAGTACATTTGACTTTTCAAAAGAGGGCAGTATTTACTCCAACAATAACAAATCCAGCATGTCAAAGAAAAAAGGGGAAAAAATGCCACAAACCATTACAGTCATGCAGAGCCTCTGGTGCCGCACTCACCACTAAGCGTGTCATGTTGTCTGGCAGGGTGTCGATGGTCAGTCCTCCACCCAGGACCGCCCTGTTTATCCTGGTGTGGCCTGCAGATGACCTCTGGCTGTCAGCTCCAGATGAGTCCTCATAATGTGAGACCACACTGTGCCGGTTACCTGTCCAAACAATTATAGCACACATCAGGTTATTGATTATGATTTGCTGATCACCACCTAGACACAGAGAAGACGTATCGGGTGCTTCATAACGAGACAGGAAGTCTAGCATGTGATGTATAACCACTCATATCTGCCAACTGTGAGCAACCCCCACACCCTTTTGAACATGTAGAAAAGAAAGCATGCAGCAGACAGCAGCAATGACTGCAGACTAATGCAGGCAAAAAATTCAAATGCCAATTCTTATACAGACACTAGGAAAGATGTTTTCTGTTGTGGCTCAATAGTCAGTCAGCCAAATGAGAACAAACCACGTGCTTTCAAAATTGTCAGTTTTAGCTATGTCAATTGAAGCTTGTATTGAATGCAGATTAAAAACAACGTTAATGTCTTTTACTAATGCTTGGAAGAAATGGTGAAATCCAAACATTGTAATCACACATGGTAAACAATTTGAGGTAGGTAGGATTTGTTATAAAGTTTGGGGTATTTTAATGGATGACTGTCTTTCTCTTAAGCCACATATTTAAAGCGACATACTGAAAGAGTTATGCTGCCATGCTGAAAGAGTCAAGATTTTAATTGAGAAACAAATTGTCATTTTCTTCTGAGTATGGAAAATGACTACATGACTGCTACATTTTTACCTGCATTTGATTATACGGATTTGTTGTATATGACCAACTGCAGCAACAGTGTCTGTGCATGTTGGGTACAGTTTGTCATACTGTGGTGAAATTAACCTCACCCATCATTGTAAATTGTCTTCCATCCATATTCCATCTATTTATTTATAAGGCCATACCAGGGAAGATTCCACACTATTTAAGTATTTATATTACTCAAAAAAAAAAGTGGGGTATAGACTGAGCTCCCAAGATTCATTTCTGCTGAGCTAAAGCACAAAGCTGGGTAAAAAAAGCTTTCATGATCACAACTCTGCGTGGGGGAGTGTGCCAAAAGATGGAAATCTAAGGCACTGGTTACTCTAAGTGAGTTTAAAGCAGTTTTTTGGTCTATGTATTGAAATTTGAATGTTTTTGGACTGTGCCACTGTTTCTTCTTTCTCTGGTTTCTGTCTCTCCACACCTGTTAGTCTTACTTTATCTTAGATTGTCCAATATATATTATGAAATGTTTTCCTTGTTATTTTAAGTCTAACTAAATATGTTGTTATGGTCTATACTTGTAAGCACACAATGCTTAACAAACATATAGTATTCTGTATAATAAAAGGAACGATCAAAGCACTCATAAACTCATATACTCAGTAGATTATTAGGGAAGATTGACTTCATTAATGCCTATAGCTTCTTAAAGCTGACTTAGCAAAATTCAGAAACACATTCAGCCCCCAAGAAATGAATTAGCCTCACAATTACATTGTGTGACAGCAAAAAAAACAAGTTTGCATTTAAAAGCAAGTTTAAAAAATGTTTCAGTTGTGCTTTAATAGAAGTTACAGAGTTTGCCAATCATTTTTTCTCTATTTCCATAGGTAGGTGGTTACAAAAGCTTAAGGACCCTGTTAACAAATGAGCAATCAAAAGCTTTATAAGCTTGGACCAAGCCACTTATTGTTTGAAACCAATGTAAGGAATTATCTAACCCCTCCACTTAGTACTAGTTAAAGGCCTGGTTGTTGCATTCTGAAGTACTTCCACATGAGACAGCTTTATAATAGAGGCTGAAATACAAAGAAAACAATTTCTCAATACATGATGAAATAAAGGGACGAATAACTTAATCAAAGCCAGAAAAGGGTAGAAAAGATATTTCAGATGATACAAACAATACTGAACAATGTTTGGAGTTGATTCTCGTAATTTAGATCAATTTTGTCAAAAGTGGCTCCGAATTACTGGCAGCCTGCTCGATATTAGTTTCCACATTGCCAAGATTATCAGGAATATCATATCATACATTTTAAAAGATGCATTTGGCAGGCGAAATATGACACCCTCAGAGTTAATTTCACTCAGTTGAAGGATGTTCTGAAATATATAAACCAGGAGTGTTTATGGGAGCGAGTCAATGACTTTGCCAGTTTAATTCTTTGTGTATCTCGTTTTGCACAGTAAATATTCTGGTACAAGTTTTTTTTAATGTAATCTCAGTATATTTTAAAGCTTTTTATTTATTATTTTGAATGATCAAAAAACTTACGTAGAAAATAACCACACGTGCAGCAGTGTATTCAGACAATAACGTGAATAGATGTTATGTTGGCTGAGGAACATGAACCTGATGGCTTGGTGTTGCGGCCTTTTATGGAATATTACGCTGATTGGTGTTGCGGTTTTTTTTAAATGTTACGCGAAGATGACGTCACACCACGAGACTATATATACCCTAGATTTGTAACTTTCCAGACTCACGGGGTGTCCCATCTAACCCTAAATGAGGGCGGCTTCCTGTACGCATAACGTTTGCTGTTTTTTGTCTCTGGCTTTCAGTAAACTACAGGAAGTTTTTGAAATGGCGCTAGGACCGTTTGCGAACTTAAAAAAGCGTAGAGAATCACTCCGTGATGCTCAATTTTCTCGATAGAAACACTGGGAATGTCTTGCCGTGGTCAGCATGGCTGCCGCGAAGAGTTGGCCTCTGCTGCTCCGGTGTTTTCTGCCGGGATTGTGTTCTGTTGAGCAGATTAAGTTGAGCAGGCTGAACTCCACCGGATCTCCCCACTGGTCCGGTTGGGAAGCCCACGCTCAAACACCTGTAAAGTTCCTCTTGTGAGCCGTTGTGTGTGTGTGTGTGTGTGTAGAAAGGAATTTGATTTATTAATGTATGCTAACTCTGACTGTTGTTTTGCTCCATACTCCCAGCCCGCCTACCTGAGCTGAACTTCCTACCTTCCAGCCTACTTCCCTGTAGGGAAAACCGCAATTAGGAGTAACTTTACCGCACACATGGACGACCCAACAAAGTGGTGAAGGCGGCTATGCAAGTGACACACGGATTACTGAGGTGTGAAGTTTTAGAGGCAGTGTTAGTTTTTGGTGAAAGTGCTGTATACAACTTTTAGCTAACGTCAATCAATTATAATATGTATGTGTTTTCCCTTCGTTCTGCCATTACAGTGCAAAATGTCCCGCTTTATTTCAAAATAAACGCACCACAACAACACTGCTTTGTACAGGGTCCATTTTGTGTATTTCCAATCATTTGACTGAACTCACAAGTAGTAGGTTATGAACACCTGGCAGCATACACACAACTGGGGGAGGGGGGATTGGGCGACTTCAGCTAGTGGAGTTGTGACTTAAAGAGGCAACAAGAAAGCCATGTCAACTACTGATTTGTAAAAGTATTTGGACACTAAACTGTCTTTTTACTCATGTTTAACGCCTAGGTGTCACGGGCCTGATGCGAATTTCCCCGTTTTATTTGGATGCTGCAGCACAAAGTTGCTCTGCCGCAAAGGTTTTAAATGAAACACCCGCCAAAATGCACTGGCCATTTTATTTACGACAAAGCAATGCGCCCATTGCTGGCCCTGTTTTAGTTGAAGCTCACATTCCAGTCCTACGCAATGCATTTATGTTGTGGGTCTTCAGGCTGTCTAGTAGATTTAGCTTGTGAAATCATCTACTAAAAATATACTCCTTGGCCTGCACAACGCCATTTTTAAAAAGTGTAAAAAAGACTAAGTGATGCTAGATTTATTGTAGACATTCACGTTTAATTGCTAATTGAAGTTTAATTGTGATTAATACGTTACAATCAGAGGCTTCATGCTGTTTGTCCTGAGTCAAATAAGTCCAGTCCTGATCGAAGCTATGTGCAAGTTTGAAACTGAAAACACGCCAATGAAGACAAGTCTGACTGGGTAAGTGCAGTTGGGTGCAGTTTACAGGTCCATGTGTCATATTCAATAAAATGTGACAACTTCTTGAAACTGAAATACCTTCCTAGGGGACAAGGGTGGAGCTCACTGGGGTGCAAGAAATTATGGTATGCCTATGAATGTGAACCGCCCCACCCATCCCCTCTACCACCATCAAACACATTGTGCATAAGATGTCACCTAGTTGGTATCAAAAAGGTAGCTGGGGAGACATCCAAAGCAGCCTGTAGTGCTCGGTTTTCAGATTGTCTAGAAAACCGACTGACTGGCTGACCTGCAATCCGAACAAAGCTGCTGTAAGAGACACGTTTCAAATTCAGTCATTTTGTGCACTGTAAAGCATTAATTGACAACAGAGAACTGTCTTGCGTGCAGACATTATACCTCCTAATTTAAACTGCTCCCTTCCCAAGTTTTACTATCCAGTGTTAATGAAACAAGCACTTTCTTATTGTATTTTTGCAGATGTTCGTCTAGTAGGGTGAAGCTCAAATGTGCAGTCTCAATTCAGAGCTTCTCCCTCAACAGAAAAGCTGGATAAAAAAAAACATGAATCAACAAGAAAATTTGGCATATTTAACTGCTACATTTCAAGGAGTCTTGAGATGCGTTCTTATTGGTGCAATCCAGCCACTGCAGCTCCATTTATACCAGTATGGGAGGGGAAAATAATCCTTTTGGTCACTCAGCTATGTAGGGTGCCAAACCCTGAGAGTGCAGGCTGTGTGGGACATTGGTTGGCGAGTCCTGCTATAAACATTAAAGTGCATTCAAACAATACCATAATACTAATGTCTTCCACAGCGATCAAACTGCAACACGTCATTTAACCAGTGCCCGGGATGACAACTCAGAATGCATTGGACTCATAGAGAGCTTGTATTTGTTTATGAGTATCTCTCTCCACCCTTTGGTTCACTTGGTGCGTCAATGCATTCGTGACAGTTAATATATTAGACCTAGATGTGTGATTGTTGAGTTACAAATCCACCCTGTTATGGCATCTATGAGGTAAGAGTAGGAATGATGTGTGCAGGGCTGTTGAAGTCTGGAGCCCAGCAGATAAACATATAGTTCATCAAAGCAGGGAGGGGTGCAGAATGAATGTTAAGTTGGGGCTTATGTCTGCTCAGGTCACTGGACCCTAGGGCCAGCTGCATTAAAATCACGGGCACATCACCAAAATGAGGGGAGAGGAGTCTGTCTAGGTTGTCTAGAAGATTGATAGAAACACCCCTTCTCCATTCAGAATCCTTTAAACTAGAGGTCAAAAGGGAGGCGAGGTGGAAAGGGGTCCGAGCAGTCTTTCAACCATATAAGATAAGAGACCTCAAATTGACTATGAAGGTACATCGTGTAGATAAAATACTGCTATTCCATTTTGAGTTAGATTCACAGGACATCTTTTCTATGGTCTGCTCCTCCGGCTGGGTAACTTAAGAAATTTCTTGGACCCAAAATAACCTTGATAAATTCAAGGAATCAGGGTGATTCCTTGAATTTATCAAGGTTATTTTAAAGGAAGAAAATATGTAAAATATATGTATGTCAAATAAACCTTACAGCCAACAATTCCTATAATGTGTATATTGTCTATGTCGAGCACATTGATTCAAACATGACTTCTATCATTTTTTACACTCTAGTACCATAAAATTAAAATCAGAAATTCCATAAAATAATGTAAAAGGAGAAAGGATTGCAGCAGTTCATGTCTGAGTGGTGAATCATAAGGGAGATGGGCCTTGGTTTGTTTTCTATGTCTGCTCTTCTTTTAGGACAAGAACAGGGTGGTACCTCGGTTAGAAGATAATATCTAATAATAGATAATTGCCTCTATCATATTTGAGAGCACAATAGCCAACTGTCTTAGCGTGAATCCAATTCTTCTGCATTGTCCCAGGCTAGAAATGGCAACGAGAGTCAGATGTAAAAGGTGAGAAAAATGTGACAGAATATAGAGATGACCATAGGAGACCTGCACTCAATACAGTATAAGCCATGTATATTTTAAGGGTGTAAAAGTATTTAAAAAAATAAAAAAAATAAGGCAATGAGAGCAATACTGATACAATGGATAAGAGATTTTTTGAAAACTAAATTCAAAATCTAACACAGCCAATAAGATAAAAGAGAAACCGTGCTCTCAGGTATAGGCAACAAAAGAGCAGACAGTTTTGTAGAAACTGACTTCTGTCCAGTTGCTTAAGCAAGCGGTACCCAACCACGACATTTCCATGCCTTTTTCTGTGAGCGGTCAGCTCAGAGCGGGGGTTAGAGGGCACACCCTTTCCTGAGGCCGCAGGAGTTGGCATGGACTCCTGCACTTCAACCACATTAAACACAAATAGTCCATTTCAAGGCGTCAAATTACAACATGCAATACCTCAGCTTCATTCATTTATTTATGTTTGATTGTAGATAATCAAGTGTAAATACACAGAGTGACACTTCTGTGTGGGAGAGCCACAGAATGGTTTGTATTTGACAGTAACATAGCATATTTGCTTATCCACTCTAAAATAGTAAGAGGTGTTATCTCTCTCGTGTTTTGTAGTATGTATTTTGGCCAGTAAAGGAGCTACCATGGCATTAGTACTTTGACAGGAGTCTCCTTAAACAATGCAAAACGGCCGAGATTCTTAAAAACGACAAATATAATCTTCAGAGCGTGGCACTGGGTTAGTGACATTTCAAAATGCAAAACATATGATGAAGATAAGAGACACCCTTTTTATGAAAACAAGGGTGCAGTGATTACTTCACTTTTCTTCTGAAATGGCGAAACACAATCTCCACATGGATGAGGTAAAGGAGTTTATTTCTGCTTTTCATTGTCTGATAAGAAAAATGAGTTAAGGAGTCACAACCCAGTCCAAAACCATTCCTATACAAGTGCTGTTCCAAATTCCAACGTAATTCATGATCTTCCGAAGAAAAAGTTGCTTCAATCTTGGCAGAGAACCGTTAAAGCTGTTGACTTCAGTTTTCCTTCTTGCCACTTTATTTTTCCTAAAACATTTCATAAGTATCCATCGAAAATCCATGAAACATTTTCACAAAATGAGATTCAATTTAGGATCCACCGTGACAATAACGTCTGATCTAAGATCCAATCTTAATAAACAATGGTTTGAATTCTTTTTTTACTCCTTCCATTTCAGGCTTATTCCCCAAATGCCTGGATCAGCTTCAAGCTATTTGCTAAGCAAATTTCTCAGCAGGACAAGGGACAGCAAGCCAAGACAGAGGTCATCACCTGCCATCACACTTCATTTTCATCCCAGGGTACTGTGTTTTTATAATCTGGTGTACATGATGTCGATGGCTCTCTAAGGATTTTTTTTAATTTAACAATATATAATGGAGAGTGACAAGATAGATAAGAGAGAGAATAAGGCAATGGAAAGGAGGGGTCAGTACCCACAGTTGAACCCACTATGTTGCAAGCTCAAACCACGGTACTTTGTGAACCTGTTTCATATGCAACGCATTTCTTTATGTAATATTTCTCCTTAACTCACTAAGAGTAATGAATTAATAAAAGAAAGTGTTACTAGATTTTATCAGGAACAATAATTAGATGAATTTCCTGTCCTCAAGAATCATATCTGCAGAACCAGCTGATATGTGATATGGGGAAGCAAAGTACCGATAAAGTTTTGGTTGAAATATATCTCCTTAATCGTAGACAGTCTAAAGCTGGAGCAAGTGATAAGAGGACCGGGAGCAGTGACGGGACTGATATCAGTGGTGAGATTTATGGGAAGGCAAGAGAGGACTCTGCAGGAGGTGACCAATCAAATTCCTCAGAGCAGACACTATATTCAGGACACACATATGATAAATGTCCCAAACACACCTCTTTCTGTTTCTCAGTCTGCACCCCTCCACTCCCAATTCAGCCACATAGGGCACACTTGCAGCAACATACATAAATATACAACAACGTCCTGTTCTTTCGAAAGTGACAACATTTAATTCCATTTCTCTTTTCTGACAATTCAGCTGATAAAACCTCCGAGGATCGTTCCAGAGTCTAAGCTAGCAGGGAGGCGAGAAGAAATCCAAATCTAATTTTAAACCTGAGTGAGGCTGTTTGCGGGTTGTTGTTTAGACTCAGTCACATGCTTGCGGAGTAGGGTATTTTTATGGTAGACTTTATTGTAAACTAGGTCGCTCACTGTTCTGCATAAAACAAAAAGGGCATGCCATGCCCATTTGCCGCTCCATAAAGATTCCAGAGGATTTCTCCAGAAGAGAGGAATAGGCTTCAGATTTAGAGAAGCTGTGTGGTTTACAGTAAGTTATAATAGCAACGGCAGCACACATCCAAAAGCTCAATACTACAATAAGAAAGTCAGTTATTTGGTCAAATTCAGGACAAACAGGCTTAAATCTGTGGTAACCAATCAAACCAAACTGTACTCATGTAAAGTTTCATTGCAGGGTGAAAATATAAATGCAAGACGTTGGCTATACCTGTGTAGGCTTAAGAGGCTGCGTGACCTGAGAGACCTGAGAGTTGTTCCCATGCATTGAAGAGGCAACGGAGTCCAGGTGAGGTTGGGACGATTAAAGCAATGTGAAAATATGAACAGGGCGGAGGGGTCAAGTGAAGCTCACCTGTTTGTTGTTGAGCCCAAACTCTTCCCAACTCCGTTTGGGCGAGACAGAGGAATAGCATCACCAAATTGAAACACATGTTCAGCAGCAAAAAAAAAGTAAAGACCTCTTCTCTTCTCTCTTCTTCCTCTTCTCTTTCCAAAACTGTTTTCTCTGAGTCCCCCTCTCACCCCGCTCTCTTCCTCCCTCAAAAATCTCTCTCCTCTCTACACACCCTCTTTCTGTCTACACCCTCTCTCTCCTCCTCTGTGCTGTTCTTCCGTTGCCATGGTGATTACAGAGACACAAGGATCAACTGATGAGGCTTTGCAGCCGAGATGAGAAAGTGTTTCCTCTTCATGCTTCACAGGCCTGGCCGTCGAATTATCCCCTTTGTTTCACTTCTCCAAATCTAAAGCCTTTTCCCTCCAGAATCCCAAACATGGGATTCTGGAATATCAGCTGACCTCCCTCTCTCTCTCTCTCTCATTCTGAGTGATAACCATAAGAATAGGAGCGGTGCCTCCTTGTGTCCAACGCGTATAGCCAGCTGCAAGGACAGTGAGAATTTGTTGGAGGCAAACACTTTTGTTACAACACCAATTGTGGCAAGAAAATTCACCACACACACATCAGTTAGACACATCAGACATAACACCATGGAGTACTGACACATGTAACAGCTTAGACTGGATGCTGGATGTGGAGAGCATGCTTACTGCCAGCTCCAAAATCAATCAAATCAATTGCACATCCCATGCTACGTCTATTTATTATTCTTTGAAACATTGTGTCTACAGTCTAAAAACAACAGCCTTTTGTGGCGTACATGAAACAGAGGTTTTGTTACAGTTTAATTCCCAGCGGTTATGTAAAAGCCTCGGTAAGTAAACTGATAAAAAAAAAAAACTATCCTGCTTTGAAAGCAAACATGAAATCCTTGGCAAGAAAATGACAGCTAAGCCTTTATTAGATTCACAGCTGGAGGGAGTATCAATACCCTATCCCATAATCCAGACCATAAACACAGCATACAGTTTCCACAGCAGCAGGTGTGAATTTTCACTCAGAATACTGACTTTAAACAAACAAATGACACACAGAAACTGAAATTGCCACTCATTTTACAATACATTTCCATTGTGTTTTGAACACGTATATATATTGTTCTCATATGCTGATCTCTAACTGGTCTACGAGCAGAGTGACAACATCAGTCAACAGTGATAACACAATCTACGCTATTCCCTAAAATGTCATCATATTGAAAATACTTTCAGTGACAGTACATTTATTATTTTCTACAGACTCTATGCCGATGGCATTAATTTACCTAATCTTTGTGTATTTCTCTTACATTTTCATAGCATCTGATTTCTGCACCCCGATTGGTGCATGTGACCTGTTGGTTACCATACCAACCAGAGGAGGTGTTGTTCTTGCAGCTCTGTAATGTGGTATGAAGTCTGCTAAAACTGCTTAAAGTGAATTCATCTCCCTCTAGTGCCTGTTCTTATTTTTTTTAAAACACTAAATACTAGCCAACCTCATGAATCCTTACCATGGGCAGTCTGTGCTACCATGGCAACATAAAATAATTTAATAATCTGTACTACCATGGCAATATAAAATAATTTAAAAACATTTTTGGTGTACACTATAAGGGTCCATGTTTAGTTCTGAGAACAGTAATCAGCTGGCCTTATATTGCCTTATATTTCTGCTGTGGGGGTATAGCTCAGTGGTAGAGCATTTGACTGCAGATCAAGAGGTCCCCAGTTCAAATCTGGGTGCCCCCTGTTTTTCAGGAAAGTATTGATGAGTCAGACATGATCACTTCCACATCCAGAACTGAAAAAAACAATAGCCTAACATACAATATGACATGGTCTGCATTGCAGGAGGACAACACGAGGACTTACGATACAAATATAAGATATTCTCCTGAAGTGTATGCAGTGCTGCAGTCTTTACAGCATTGAGGTCCAGGTCACCAGCTGATCAACCTCAGAATCAGAATCAAATTTATTATTTGTTTGTGAGCCCCACTGCCATGGGGAAGAAGCTGTTTAAGTGCCAGGAGGTCTTTTTTTTGGTCTTGACAGACCGCAGCCTCCTGCCAGAGGGGAGAAGTTTGAAAAGGGAGTGTCCAGGGTGAGAAGGGTCAGCCATGATCCTTCCAGCCCGTTTCCTGATCCTAGAGGCGTACAGGACCTGAATGCTGTCGTCTCAAAATTTCAGCATCTTAACAGAGGTGCAGTTTTGGTGTAGAGAGAGTAGAGTAGAGGAGTGAGCACACAACCTTGTGGTGCTCCAGTGCTGAGGGTGGGAATGTTTGTTTTCCCAGCCTCACATGCTGTCTCCTGTCTGTCAGGACGTCAGCGATCCACTGGCAGATGGGATTGGACACGGTCAGCTGGGAGAGCTTTGCTTCTAAGAGCTCTGGTATGATGATGATGATGAGTCCACAAACAAAATCCTGGCATAGGTCCCCGACAAGTCCAGATGCTGGAGGATGTAGTGATGAAGTGCAGTCCCATGTTAACTGCGTCATCTGTGGATCTGTTGGCCCTGTAGGCAAACTGCAGGGGGTCCAGCAAGGGGTCTGTGATGGTTTTGAAATAGGCCAGCACTAGTGTCTCAAAGGCCTTCATGACCACAGAGGTCAGGAGGGCGGGAGTCTTTCTCTTCTTTGATGATAGTCTGCAGGCCTTTCCAGACTGATGAGGAGTCGTTAACTAAAAACCGTTAAGAGAGCCCCCAGCTCTGATCCCCCTCTCTAGGATGTACTTGGCCGCTCTGTAGATGAGATTCAAGATTAGATTCAATTTTACTGTCATTGCATAGAGTACAAGTACTGAGACAACAAAATGCAGTTTGGCATCTAACCACAAGTGCAAATAGCAGTAAAGTGCAGAGTATGTACATATGTATAATGGTAATATAAGTATTAAATATTAAAAGTAGAAGTTGGGCAACATAGTTTTGTCTGGTGAGCCAGCATTGGTTCAACCATTTGGGCAAGCATAAGCACAACAGTTAAATAGTTGTTTGCAAATTGTTTAACCTTTGATGGATTAAATCAACACAACATATCTCACAACAATATGAGTCTTCCATTTTTACTGTTGTAATTACTCTTACATGCTCAATGCTCAATCTTTCAATGGAAGATCTGTATACAATATTATATTGTACTTTAATACTATAATAATAGTGTCGAGGGATGGTTTAGTGAGACAGTCACAACCAAAACACGTCATGTGACTACTCTCAGTGGGTTATTTTGCTAGCTTAATCTAATAAACTGTTATTAGATTAAGCTAGCTAGCTTTTCAGTATGTTTTGGTTACCAGTCAACGAGGGAGGAAAACTGATAAAGAATGACATAGTGATAAATGTATACGTATTATTACGGCTTATTTCAAGTGACTTTAAATCGTGTGGGAAGCCCTGCGTGTTTACCGGCTGCTGTCTCTCCCTGGCGGTCAAACAACGTCATGCACTGTCTGTACAGACGTAACTAACGTTACATAGTGTCGACAAAAAACCCCATCGTGAAAGATTGTGTGAGTAATAACCAATTAAAAAATATGTATATATGTATATATAGACAGTCCACAGACATGATTATTGTTATGACAGGAGTCCACAAAAGATGGAACGGAGCGGGGGTATAGCTCAGTGGTAGAGCATTTGACTGCAGATCAAGAGGTCTCCGGTTCAAATCCGGATGCCCCCTTTTTTTAAAAAAACAAAAAAAGCATTTTCTTTTCCTCATACTCTAGTTGCAGACGATCCAACAACACAACGTTAATTCTGATCGTCTAAACAGATGTAATTTTGCCGTAGTCGTACCACACCACAGAGAAAAAACTACTTCATGGTACAGGAGAACAAAGGCTAACAAATGAGGTTTAAAATCTAAATATCTGCGTTTCATAAATCGTATGAATGACACAACCGACTAATTTTTTTTTTTTTTTGCCATTACTGACAACTCAAGGGGAAAATCACCCTAAAACACAATTTTTATATTGAATATTATTCCCAAGGTATCAAATACTATACTCTATCATAGTATCATGGAATTAGCTTTAAAACATTAGATACACAATAGAAAACACACACAATGTATATTTTGCCAACAATAACATTTATTCATAAAAACGTACACAATATGCAGTTACTTTTGAATAAAATAGTCATAGTCCTTTTCATAGTCACACTTTTCAGGGAATCACCATTTTCTGTCCTATAAATACTTGAAGTGCCTCAATATCTAAATATCTATTCTTAAGCACTATGTAGTCTAAAAAAAGGTGTCCTGTGGTTCACTGGCACAAAACACATTTTTGCACATCGAATGCAACTTCCCATTTCATCACTGCTGAGTTTCTGAGAGGAGTCCACTGGCTGGGTTGTAAGAGGTATGTGTCCATTGTGTAAAGTCATTATTAGAGGCACCACAGGTAGTTAAGGCAGACCCAACTAGTTAGGACAAAGTCATTGATGACAAGAATTTTTTAGGCCTTTGTTTTTTGTATTTTGTACCTTGCCTTTGTATTTTGTGCATTCTTTGATACAGTTATGCTGCTGCAACCCAAGAAACTAGTTTGCTTACCATAGGACAGCCAGCTAAATGGACTCACAGGTCAGATAGGCCTCATGGTGGACTTCTAGAGTGGGGTCACTGTAGGACACTTGAATACACAGGACACACTCACTAACTGTGCACATCTTCACACGCACAGCTGAGGTCACAGTACGAAAAAGTTTTCTTGTCAGTCGGCCGCAATGGCTGATCAAGTCCAGAATTCACCAGCCACTTTCACCGTTTTAACAGCTAACTAGATTTTTAGACTATAATGGGACTAGTTACCTGACATGGTGGCTGGTAGAGTACAAAAAACAGCTTTTACCAACATTTGGCCGCCGGTGGCTGGTGTTAATTTCCTACTTTGACTGAGGTTGTAACCCGTTAACAGGTTTCTCTCTCCTTTATCCTGAGGCCGACCCAGCCCCCGAGCAGCCCGTTGCAGGCTCCCTCAGAGCTGGGTAACACATGTAGGCGACAAGGCCAGCTTTAAGACGGGCCCGGAGCTCACAGACACTTGCCCAACACACAATAAAAGGTCCTGGTTCTGATCAGGGCACTGTGGCTTCTGCAATGTCTGAGAGGTTGGCTTGGATAGAGGGATAGCTGGTTCCTTAGCCTTGTTCCATTTGAAGGGTTCTAGTTTACCACGACCTGCGACTTCATCCAGTTCAGACTGGCAGGTAGACTGCAGATAGGGATAAGGAATGAGAGGAAGGAAGAGAAAGGCATTTATTTTGAGAACTAAGAAGATGCACTGTAATACCAGGTACACAATGTTGTCCCCAAACTCATTAGACGTCAACATTTTGCTATCAGTAATCTGAGTAGGATTTCCTCATAGCCAAAGTTGGGGTAATTCCTTCCCGCCTCTGATTCACTTCCGTCTATTGTAATATATTACAGATTACTGGGGAAACTACCAACTGTACGGTTCTATGTTGTAGGACGAGGTGATAATTATTCATTCACACACTTTTGCACGCAAAAAAAAAAAAAATCGACAGAAATGTGTATATCTTGTGATTGCTTATATAAGAGAGTCAGAGTCAACAACACCTATTGATTGTTTAGTTCAGACAAAGACAGAGACAGAGACAGAGAGCTTGGTGTGTCAACAGTACTCACCCCTCTCCTGTTAGGGCACAACAGGCCTGGACGTGCCAGGACTGGGCTGTGATGCAGTTGAGTGTGAGAAACTGGGAGATCTCTGCCACCGTCATGGAGCCCTTCACATCCTGTTTGTTGGCCAGAATCAGAACGGCTGCATTCTGCAAGTCCTACAACCATATAAGAAAGGTTTGGCTACTAACTCTAGTTTCAGTATGATCACATGAGTGAAACCTTTCCAGTAAAAAAAATGCCAGATTGTCGCCGCAGCGTCTTAGAGAACCAAGAACAGCAACATCAGCGGAGTAAAAAAAAAGAAAAGAAAAACACACGTCAATGTGCTGATTCACACCGACTGTGTTGAAATCTTCCTCTCACGGGTTAGTAACCAGTTTCTACATCTGTGGTAAAATGCGTCACTCTGAAAGTGAGAGCAGACCGCAGACATCATCACATGAATGTCAGCTATGTTCAGTATCAGTGAATAACAAAAGGGTTTATGTAACGGCAGGAAACAAACTTCTCCACTGGCCACAGTAGCAGGTGGAGTCTGTTTTGTTTTTTTACTAGCTAGTGTAATCTTCCATCTTGGTTTCCATCATCAACCAATCAACCAATTGATGACTCCAGAATTAGCACCCATCTATCAACACCAGAAGACATGGGATTGGTACTTTCAGTCCTCTTCAACCTGTCACTCTGTTTTCATGTACTTTTGTTCTGATCTAAATGCCTCATTTGTCATAATTGATAATTGATTGTGTCATCAATTTGGTTGCTTATGATAAAGGGCTGTATAAATTAACTTGACTTGGTACCTCGTGTGCAAGCATGCGGTGCAGTTCTTCTTTGGTCAATGTGAGTCTTTCCCGGTCAGTGCTGTCCACAACCAGAATGACAATCTGAAGGGGCCAGACATTTGAGAAAACATAAGTATCATACCATTATCTTCAAACACAAATCACTGCGCTAGATGAGAGCCCATGTTATCAATGACTGTTACATAAAATGGTTGATAAATACCACTAATACACACATGGGTTATATTGTAAGTGGTTATGTAACAGTGCTAAGTAACATGCTTGACCGTTACCAGGAGCAGGGTATGACAGCAACAATAACAACAACAATACAGGTTAATGTGCAATAGCTGAGTCAGCACTGGAGGAGATAGACTTGGATATGAGCTGGAAACACATTTTTTAATGCTTCCTTTTTCTGTCTTTATTGACATTTTGAATTTAACTTTTTCTTGCTTCGAGCTACCGGTCTTGTGTTCATAATTCACATGAGAGGAGGAGGAAAGATGAGTACCTCTGTGTGACAGTAGTAAGAGTACCAGCTTGCTCGAAGGCTCTCCTGCCCCCCGATATCCCAGACCAGGAAGCGGGTGTTGCATACAGAGATCTCCTCCACGTTGCTGCCAATTGTGGGTGCTGTGTGGACTGCTTCTTTTGTCAGGCTGGATGTGTGGGAAGGTGAGAGAACACAAGTTTGGCATCAGAGACAAAATAAGTGGCATTAATGCAGTGCAAATCAATTTTAAAATTTTGAAAGAGTACAGATCAATGTAATATGTAGATTACTTACAACTGATAAAGGATAGTAGTCTTCCCAGCATTGTCCAGGCCCACAAGTATGACTTTGTGTTCTGTGGGAAAGTTATATATGTTACACTTAACGACACACACTGATATCTAACAGCACACACTGTATTAGTTGGTATCTTGTTCACTTTGTGTTGCCCAAAACACAAACCCACCTTGGGTTGAATCATTTGTTTAAATTCCAACAAGACAAGACAGATAAGATGTACGACCATAATGAAGTTATAAAATCGTTACATGGCGCCAGCAACAATGACTCCATATTAAGTTTAATACAGATATGAGCAACTGTTATAGCAGAATATTGCGCTAAACAAAATTTAAAAAAGTTAGACAATTAAAAAATAAAGTGTTTCAACAAAGTAATAATTAAAGAATATATTTAATATATCCTTTTCACTGGTATATATTAATACCCATATAGCCCTGTGTAATGATACCGTAACTTACAAAGCCCCCCAAATTCACAAACACTCCAATATAAAACTACCAAAAGAAATTGAAGATAGCTTTACCTTTGTTGCCGAACACAGCCATGAGCTTGGCAAAAAGGAGCCCCATATCCAACGAGTGAGAGACGATTAAGGAAACTGTATTGTAAAGGTTAACTTTAATTTGCTGTGGTTAGCTAATGCTTGTTTAGAAAGCACCGTCCCGCTGCTAATGCAAACAACCTGACCGGTAACAACTGACTAGCCCAGTATGCTCACTGTCCACAACTAATAACAGTCTATGGTGTCGCACGAGTTAAGTGCTTGCCTCGAAACTAGTGAGTCATGTAGTGCGTAGGGCGTAGTGATGCTGCGTTCAATAAATATTGTAACGACGAGGACCTACCCATCAAACTCGTAACACATGGGCGTTAATCGGGGGTGCCAAGGTATGGGCACTGGCTATGCTTTAATATGAGTGAGTCTAAGTTTTATATTTTATATTTTAATATTAGAATGCAAACATCAAGCACCGGATAAAAATCACCAGAAATCTATTGGAAGCCATATCTAAAAAAAAAAATTTAAAAAATCACACCACGGCTACTGGATCAGTGTTCCCAGATGATAGTTTGGCGAACTATGTTTTATAATTTAACATATTGACCAAATAATAGTATTTTGTCAAGTAATGAGTGATTGCTTTACTTGTAAATTGAATCAATTTAATTAAAGCGCGAAAGTAGGGGCTTACGAGTAGCTCTTGAAGGCAGCATAAAAGATAGGCGTGTGTTTTGGCGTACCGAAGCCTGGCGTAGGCTATGACGCACACGCAGGGTCAGTCCATATTTGGAAACGGAAAGTAGAATGTTGTTTTCTTCCCTATCTGGCAGGAACGCTAAGAGGTGTAGGATTCCCCTGAAATTTCCGAGGAGGGAAGTTTGTCCGAGTATTTCCCCCGACTGAGGGGGAATACCACTTGATTCAAGAGTATATTTGTTTTGGTTTTGGTTTAGGACAGCAGTGGACACTGAAAACTATTCCTCTTATAGCCAGACCCCCCAAACCAAAGAACTGGACTCAGACTTTTCTTTTTTATTAACACCAAATTATTATTTATTTAGCCAGCCCCCAAATAAAAATCTCAACGTGAATATTGTATCAAAATGGAAACTAGTGGTCTTGCTACAGTCATGGCCAGTCCTTATGCACTTTGAGGCCTACATAAAGTGATTTTAAAGATGTGAGGTGTTACTTCCTATAGCCATCTCTAAGGAGATGATACAGTCATAGATATTTACAAACCTCTATGCTCAAAACAATCTAAAATACATTCTTCCTGTAAGTGCCTAGTGGAGGTTCGCTGACTCAAGCTGCACTAATATTTTGACTGACATCTCATTTAAGCCACAAGCAATGGCTTATTGTTTTATAAATGTCGGTAACATTGTTTTAATTTGAGAATAATGAAATCATAGTAATGATCTTCCACCAAGCATCAGAGTTCTTCAATATATACATTTTATTTTGTATATGTTAGGGTGGCTGTATGGAGTTTATCCAGTGCCATGAAAGTAACATGAAAGTGAATTCTACGGCTACTACTATGGTGTTTGTTGCTATGGTGTTTGACATTTCTCTAGCCAGACTAGGCTTTTGACACAGGCCCTGGAAATGAGTACACATCACTGATAGTAGAATCAGGTTTGAGCATCAGATATAAACTTGAAACTGTAAGACTAGTCTCACTAGTGTCAGCACCGTTTCCTCTCTTGCAGAGCATTATGGGCATTATACTGAGATGACAACACACCTCAACAATGCTGAACATGAGAATAAATAGTTTCCTGATGATGTTTCCGCCATGACTCTATCGTTGCAGTATCACAGACATGACAGGAGTTAAACTAAACTATCAATTCTATTAAGTTTATTCAACTAAACTAAAAAGTGAAACATTGATAACCTGATGAAGATCCATGTTGAATCCAAACTTTGTGAGTTTCTGTCACAGTAAGCTAACAGTTTGGTCATTTTGCTACACCTTGACTAGATGTGTTATGGTGGCGTGGCAGTGTTATGTAGTTTGGTAGGTAGAAGATGATGAAGGCTCAGTTCCCCTCTTAAAGTGTACATGTACTCAGTATAGAGTTCAAATACTTCCATTTTGCATCTCTGAATTAGTGTGTGATAATCGGATGTCTTAATAAGTGACACAATGGCATTTTCTGATTAAATTTTTAATTAAAATACGAATTTATCCACAGATTAAAAATGAAAGGCAGAAAAAGCAAAATGTAGCTACAGTCAGGCACCAATGATACATGTTATTTCATATTTTTAACAATTGCGATAACGCAACAATAACATTATTTACTGATCATTATTTAATATTCATTTATTCAACTGAAGACAGGGGCAGACCAAAGTAGCCCACCAAAGACATTCATGGATTCTCCATTTAGATAACTGAGTAAAGACCAAGGTTGCACCTATCCCCCCCACCCCAACTTGATACTCCTCTCACTACCTCACAAGAACTGAAAATTAAAAAAAAAAAAAAAAAAGCAAATGTCCACAGGAAAAAACAACACTACGTCCGTCAGAAATCAAGAATAGAAGAGAGTGGCATTTAATATTAAACAAGCTAGCTGTTTGGGTGGGAGTTGGGAGTGATTCACCATACAGAACTATTTTTTTTTTGTAATATAACCTTTAGCCCTGAAAAAACATAGACGACACGGCTGGTGCAAAGAAAACGAGATGAACAACCTGCTGGAGCAACAGCGCGGGGCTACAGTGCACGTAGTGATGGGAAGACCGACTCATTTAACTCACTCGATTCTTTCGAGCCGTCCGATAGAAGTGAATCGATTCTGAATCGATTTATTATGATTCACCAATAAAAATTGACAGTGAGGTGATAACTAATATATAAGGTTTAAACTCATGACCCTCAGCGTGAGAGTCTGATGTTCTACTGCCCCCCTCCTCCATCGAAACCAGACGTGCAAATAACCACATATACCACAACTGTAACACACCAAATAACCCACAGGTTAATGACAATAATAAGATTTACAGTGTATTGCTATTCATTTCATTTTGTTTAGTGTGCTCTTGACTATCGTTTTGCTAACTAATTTGTTGACCAATAGTAAATGTTCATTTGGGCTTATCATTTACCCAATTACCAGTTAATTTATTAAACAACATCTTAAACATTACTAAAACTGTGTTGTCAATGTGTGCAGATCGCTATATTGGACTTTTTCACAATCCAATATGGATACTATACTAATACTATGGAAGTCTAGTCTCTCTTGTTCACTGGTTCACTTGATTCAGCAGCAGCCGGTTGAGCTGAAGGACCGACTGAGCCACTCAATGAACTGCTGAGCCGAAGGACGAAGTGAGCCAAAGGGCCGACTGAACCGGGTGAGCTAAAGGGCCGAGTGAGCCGAAGGGCTGACTGAACCGAATGAGCCGAATGACCAAGTGAGCCGAAGGGCCGACTGAACCGGGTGAGTTGGTCCTTTGGCTCAGCGGTTCACTGAATGATTCGGTCAGTTCTTCAGCTCAGTGGTTCACTCACTGAACAATTCAGTCAGTTCATCAACTCATTGGTTCATTCAGCAGCACCCGGCTCAGACCGACACACAAATCACCCAGCATGCTGGAACGTGGTGAGTGTTTCCCAATGAATAAGTTTGAGAATATATGAGTGATTATGACTAGTTTATGGATAATAGCCAGCTTTGGCGTTATTAGCAAAGCAGGATCGGGGTAGTTACTAAAGATAGTGATATATGTTGTTCTCTGGAGCTGCTATAGCTGAATCGATAACTGCTGAATCGATTCAGTTGCGTATGCGAGTCGAATCAACTCACTCACTTAACCGATTCGGTTCTTTCGAACGATTCGTTCGTGAATCGGCCATCACTACAGTGCAAGGTAGCCAACAGACACAAAAGAGACACGGGTACAGGTGTGAAAACCAAATGTGACAAGAGTTAAGACATCCCACCGCGGCGATGGTGGACATGGCTTGGCGAGACATTCCGGCACTTGTGATTGGAGTTTTCTTGAAGTGGATTCGAGGGCGTGAGAGACTAAGGCAGGACACTTCATTCATACGACTACAACCGAGGGCTCGATTTGAATCCGCACCGCATTTTCAAATAAAAACAAACAGAGAACAAGTGAAGACCACAGCACCCACGGACAGCGGGACACAGAACGGGGAAAGTACACTGGCTGAACCAGGTCAGGGAAGAAGTTAGTATCTTTGGGGTGTGCTCTGTAGTGTCAATATCGAGGTGATGTGACTAAAACACTAGCAATAAATTGGTAAATTATGGCAAGTTCTCCACCGTTGTTTTTTTAAGGTCTGGGTGTTAAGAAAGTGGAGGTGAGAGACTCTGGATCCCAGAAGGGTAGAAATGTGGAATCCAGAGGCTTTTGAGAAAGAGTGAGAGTACAGTCAGAGAGAGAGAGAGAGAGACCCTGACACTGTACATGGGGACGGTGACGTTAGACCCTGTTTAAGACTGCAGAGGACAGACGTGACAGACTACAGCTCTACCGGCCTTCACATTCTACATTGGAAGGGGAGGTTGAGTCAAACAGATCACAATCATAGATTCACAATCATAACAATTACTGTCCTCGTGCTGTCAGTAGGATTCCATGATATTCATGCAGTAGTAACATAGGAAACAAAAATGACCTATAACAGACCAATAGTAATTTTCTTCTAAACATAAATAAATTGAATTGCTAGGATAACTTGATGAGGATGGCATCTGGCAGTCGATGTGTTTCTTAACATTGTCGTCTAGAATGAGAAGGGTATCTCTAAGATAGGGATGTAAACAGATTGATTCGTCAGCCTGATTGGCATGGCCCCAAACCCACGCGTTCAGTTCCTTTTAAACCCACACCCAGGCCTTCCCCCTCCCTCCCCTCATTCCTCTCCACCCTCTGTTCAGTAACTTCCTCGCCTCTATGGTATGATGCGTGTTTAGCGGATGTAGACGTCCCTCCCCCAGTCATCCTGGTTCTTGTTGCGGCCCATGTTGGCCCCTGTGTCCGCAGGGTCCTGGCAGTACCGCTCTCTCAGCTTGGCACGTCCATGTGGCTGCATCTGGCT
>CABFOQ010000319.1:0-12391 GCA_900660455.1 Gephyroberyx darwinii | reverse complement strand
GTGTGTGTGTGTGTGTTTGTGTGTGTGTGTGTGTGTGTGTGTGTGTGTGTGTGTGTGTGTGTGTGTGTGTGTGTGTGTGTGTGTGTGTGTGTATGTGTGCATGTGCCCGTGACTCACCATTTCCTCACAGAATGACTTGCCGTGTTTTTTGCCCATCCGTCTGCGCATGGTCAGTGAAATAGCCTTCATTTTCTTCCCAAGTCCAGCTGATTTGTGTGGGTCTAAACTGTCACATTCTTCTGTAACCTGTAAACAAACAGTGTGTCTCATTTGTTACATTATATTATATTATATTTTACATAAAAGCAAAACATCACCGCTGCAAGTAATATATATGCCAATTGTTGAACACTGTTATCCAAAGCATCTTACAGTGACATGAGTGCATATATTTTTAGTATGTGTGGCCCGAATGTGGGAGTCGAATCCATAACCCTGGTATTGTTATTGTTCTCTCCATCCACTGAGTTATACAGGACTTAGTATGCTGGTTTCCTTATTTCATTTGTACTACATCAGCATATTTCAACAGTTTACATATATATATATAAATATTGATAATTAAATAATAACGAAATTGTAGAATTACAGGATTCACCGCAATATGAACTAACACAAAACAGATCTATTACCTTATAGCTATTAAAGCATTGTAGGGATATAACAAAACCACAAACCGTAGTTGTTCCATTTTCCTCCGGTTTGGCTGGTGATGGGTGATGTCGGAGACCCTCGAATCTGCCAAAGCTTGTGGAGCGCTGTGGGAAGGGATTAAAAGAGAGACATTGAGAATACTTTCCCAGAAAACTAGTGTGGCACTGGGGTGATTTGTGTAGCACGGTTGGAGCGTTACATAACAACTGTGCGTAATGGTGTCGGAAAACCTTCCTAAAAGCACCTTCCTTTACACAACCCATGTCTCAACTCTCAAAACCTAAAACCCCATCTTTCACCAGCCTCCTGCATCGCCTGGATGACGCAGGTGAAATAAACACAGCATCAGAGATTTAAAAAGGTTTCAACTTGGCTTGTCTGTTTCCACACAGCTGAGAGGAACTTTAGTCAAAAACACATATATGTAAGGAATACACGGTATAAGACATCTACGAGAGCTTATTGAATGGTTTTGTTATGACGGCACACAAAATAATACTTTTGTGGTCATGTTGAATAATGTAGCAGTTCAGTGGCAGCAGAAAGAAAACACATTTGTCTCCATACAGGTGCACTGGCAACCTCTTCAGTCCCTAAAAACCCTAAAAGCTAAACATGACTTATACAACATTGTGACAGTGTTGCTTTACTGTCTCTTTAAATCACATTTTTCAATTTTTCATAAAACTAAAAGTAGTTCTAATCTCTCCCCAAACCCCCCCATCATCTCCACTGCAGAACATCAAAATAATTATATAAATGAATAATCCCTGGAAATCCCGTTATATATGAAGGCCGTGCTCCTAGAGAGCCCTGTCTGGCTTGATTTAATGCAACCTCTTCAACTTTGACATGCTTGCATTTGCTCCGTTGTCCAGAAATATGGCAACAGAATTAAAGGGTTTCATTCTAAAACTATATTTTTTGCAATGTCCCTTATTTATCTCAAATTCCCTTATTATATGTCAAATATGAACGGATCTGTTTCCTATTAATGTGTAGTGTCTTTTTTAAAATAAATAAACAAAAAAAATAGAAATAATCAAGTCCTCATCCAGCAGTATACTCAGATTTTTACCTACCTTTGGTTTGCTGCTCTTTTGTTTGTCTGAGATGTTCGAAGCTGCCCTGTGTAACATTTTCGGTGCCGTTTCTAGGTTATTGTCAAATCTCAGTCCTGGCTCTTCTCTTTTCTCTGTGCCGCTCTACTGACCGTAAACTGTTAACTAACACCAAGGCAGACTGCCTGCTTGGGTGACTGGCTGGCTGGCTGACCCACTTCCTTAAAACACACAGGATATGAGGCAATTGACATTCTGTCAATTATCGCAGAATCGGTTTCACTGTGAAAAGCACAATGCGCTTCAGTGAGCGTTTTGTGGCCTGTTTTAAAAAACATCAAAAGCCACTTCCAGGAACAGCTTCATTTAGGTTTCTTCATGGTGACATTTGTCTTTGTGAGGTATTGGGTGTCTTAGTAAACAGGGTTATGCGTTTCCATTATTGTGTTTTTGTTCTGTACTGTGACCTAATATAACCCAATCAAATAATCCTTGATATGGGCCATACTGTATTAGCCTAACTTGATTCATCCTGATGAAACTGATGAAATGATTTCTTGTGCTTTTAAGATGTGCCCACATACAAACCTGGCTTATAGCATGTTTTCATTTTTTACTACATGGCTAAATCATAAAGGTAACACAATGTTGAAACGTTTGATTCAAAGTCAATGAGACCGATATCTCTCCCAACAGCCATATTCCTCCAAAGATTTTCAGGAACAATGGGTTGTTAACAACTGTTATGGTAAATGATGCTGTAAGAATGACTCCTGCCTCCTTTTGCCCTCATTTCTTAATGTGGGGTGCACATTTTTGAGGAAGCGTGTAGGAAGCTATGACAGAGCAACAGAGGAACAGCTGAAAGTGGTAACTTTGTTGTGTTGAAATAGTTTCCGGTTTATCTCTGCTCTCAAAATGGAACTGTACAGCTAATGTGTTTCAGTTTATGACTTGAGATATTTATATAGAGACCTCGTCCTTACTTAGCAATGCTAACCATTTACTGTCAAGCACTTGAAGGTATCTGCTTCACTTGTTTATAGTGTCTGCAACCTGTGAAAGTCAGAGAGTCATCACTTATCATCTCACTTTTGGACCTGGTACTGGTACTGAGAAAGAAATGCACATAATAGGTAAATAAAATACTACTCTCACAAATAAGATTTGAACCTTCATCACCTCATCATCGCCAGTGAATCTGCTCGTCAGTTTAACCCCTGACAGGGTTGTGATCTTACATGCGAAGGATCCTTCATTGCTCTGACATCAGCATGTGGGGATTTGCTGTGTTTACCCTGAGTGAGGTTTCAATCGGTCAGTTGTGGAAAAGGGAACTCTATGGACAAAAACATTGCTTAATCCTTCTGCAATCAGCGGTAAACTCCTCTCAATCCAGATTAAGGCTTCTAATCTATTACTTCGGACCCTCCAGACTCCCTGGAGAGGCAGTTGTTCATCTGAGGAGTTTTACTCCAAAATGAGATATCCGCCATTTGAAAAATGACACCTACTCTCACAAACGATCTCAAAAAATGATTGATGGCATGAAGTTAAAACAAATGATGACACCTTTTTAAAGAATTGTGGTTAATTTAAATCCTTAGTTGAGAAAGGGAATACTGTTTTTAAACTGTTTATATAGCATTTGTTTTCCACAGATTTCCACAAATTAAATTGGAAAGGAGGCATTGGGGATGGAAGGAAGGATGTCTAAAATACAGTACCCTTCATGTTCACACTACAAGCCCTAAAACTAAAGGTAGAGTCTTCAAAATGTTGTCCTGCAATTGTAAATTGCTTGATTACAAGAGCCATGTAACAGCCATGTATGGGCTTAGAAAAAGACTTTAGATGGCCACACTCTAAGGAATGGTGCCATTTGATGCAAAAGTTGAAAAAAATGATTTAAGGGGAGCAGAGTGAAGCAAACTCAACTGCTCTCAGTGGTTGGTTCTTTCTTAAATGAAACAGTAGGAAAGCTACACGATCTCTGGCCACACTTTAAAGTGGCTCGATGTCAAATGGAAAGACATTTCCTCTCTAGGCACCAATGACCCTAGACTTATAGCATCAGGGACCTTGCAATCACTACACCGGATCATCTGCCTCATCTTAGACAATCTAATATCATGTAAAGATTAAACAACTGCTTTCTGTCACACAGGGCACACCCTGCACGTGCTCACTGGGTGTCAGCTGAGGCTTTATGTATAAAACTGATCTCACAGTGCATGCGAAGGCATTGACCTTTGAGGTCAATCTCTACCAGTGTCTTGATTTAACAGTGACCTTGATATGCTGAACAGCAACTGAATGAAATAGTCCACATGGGAAAGTCAGCATTGCTAAAAACACGTATGCTCAACACCATGCATCATGCACAATGCATCAACTTACATTTGGTTCTGACAGATCCACATCTGTGATGGACCGCGGCACCCTTGGGCGAATCTGGGGTTTAGACTCCTGTTTCAAACTGTCATCATGGGCTGTCGCCTGCTGTTGTCTTCCTTCCCAATCCTTCCCTCGGGATGTGGTGAAGTCGTGGGAGTAGACACGGTATTCTGTGAGCGGCCTGCGGCAGGTGTGCTGGATGGTTCCCCAGGCAGGACTACACTCAGCCGGGTTGCTCCAGCGCTGGTGATGGTTGTGGGTGGGGGTGGCTCCACCAGGCAGGGTCGTCATGTCCATGCCCCGGCCAGGGGTGGTGTTCTCCTGAGCAGGGAGGGTGGAGGCCTTGCCCGGGTAGGGCCTCCTGTCTGGCCTGTATGGCACATCCAGATAGGGAGCACCCGGGGCTGGGCTTGTAGGACTTGGCGGAGGGGGCACTGACAGAGAAGACAGAACAGAGAAACACATCGCAAGCAAGATGACGTTTCATTGACTGGCATACATCTCAAGAAACCAAGCAGCAAGTCACATTCTTTGATGAGAAAATGCTGACAGCTAGCTTGGCTATCAAGTTGCTAGTGGTGTGTACCATGGGGGAATCCCATCCTTACCTGTGGAGTTGTGACTTTTCTTGGTTCCCTCTTTCCCGCTCTTTGCACCTGGTTTCTTTCCTGCCTTCTGTCCTCTTTTGGCAGCAGGTTTAGGCTCAGTCACCGCTTCATTAGCATGGACACTCTGAAAAGATCCACAGAGAGCAGATACAAACATCCAGATAAAGAATTCCAAAATAAGAAATTGACAAAATGATTGCTGACTGTAAAGTAACACTCACTTGACTATGACTGAACATCATTTATTAAGTTATTAAAATGATGACTACAAAATAAAGATTACGATTTCAAAATTGTAGCAAAGAGTACATCTCCTTCTATCTCAGTCAGCTCCCTCTTTTTCTATGGTGATACGATGGCACCACTGTAGGCTTCTTCCAAATCCCATTTGAGCCAGACATTTACACGAGTCTCATTAGCTGGACAGCCACTGTGCCAAGCTGCTAGCTGGTTGGACGGGGACACTGTGAGGTGCTGAAAGCTACTGTTGATCCAAATCGGGCAAGCCCTGCTTTGTTTGGTTGTCACTATGATGGGCATTAGTGAGAATGGGCACTGGGTGACTGGGCAGAAGGCCTCTAAACACACATACACACACACACACACACACACACAGTCCTCCCATCTCTTGTTTTTACATCTCTTTCTGCCATGTGGTCGAGAGATTATAGAGATATTGGTACCCGTCTCTGGACCATCTGCACTGTATTAAAACCCAATCAGCATTTGTGTTAAATGATTGTGCCATTTAGGCCAAGAGAAGCTGGCAGCTGTAATACTGCTGAAACTCTTATGTTGGTTACATGTTGTCGGTTACATATGTTGTTACATGTTCATTTTAATACTGAAAACTCCTGGTGGGCACATGGGTGATATAGAAATCTGTGTCTTATCAGAATAAGAAACACTTTGTTTGTCTGGTACAATACATTTCCAGGTTTGGACATTTCTTGGTGGCATTGGTGCAGAGACATATTGACAACTTAGAGACCTCAAGTAAACGTTAATGCTGTGCCACTCACCAGGTCTGTCTGGTTGCTGATAGGCCAGTGTGGATTTGGTTTCCATCCCTCAAAGTTACCGATCTGTAAACCAGAATGTAGATGCAATGTAGTTTGGTTCCTAAAGGTTTACTCACACTCACATCCTGAAGGTCCAAGTATGGAAAACAGTAAGGACCGCTTGAGTAGTAACAGTCTTGCATTTTTGCAATATGTTCGCAGGAAATCATCTGTTGACTGAGATGTTCAGTATCTGAAGCAGGATGGGAGGACTGGGAGACGCTGTCTTGTTCTAACCTGGCTAGGTGGCGGTTTCTCCTTTTTCTTAGTGCCAGACTGACGACCTCCTTTTCCTCCTTTGGTTTCTGCTCTGTGCTTAGTCTTCCCCATCTCTGAAACAATGACACCAAACACAGCTTAGAGGCAGGAAGGCTGAATAATAACAAAAAGGTTGTTGGTTTGAACCCACAGGAAGGCAAATTCCAACTTTAGGCTTGTGAATAGATGGTTAATTGTATAACATCTACATACCCAAGTAGCACAGTGGAGCTAAATGGACTTGGCACTAACAAATTCAAGTTTAGGGGTCAAATTCACACTCTCACTGTTGTTACACAGTATTTATTTGGTGTGCATGTCTTGGAATCATGCCGAGGGTCCAAATGAACGTAGGTACAAAGATCAGCTCAACCTATATATTTTCTATATACCTTCATTCTGATTGTCCGTGATGTGGGTTAAATCTTCTTGGCTGTTGGCGGGCTGCCAAAGTGGAGTATTACGGCCGGGGTTATCTGCTGTGGAGGGAAAGAAATCAGAAACATTGAGGGTTTTATTTAAAAACTCAGGGTAAACGGAGGCCATGACGGCAAATTCAAATTGAATGGAAGTGTTATCCGAGTCACAAGCACAGGCAGCCTAGTGGGTTATAGTAGCTGGCAATCTAAATTTAAGCCAAGCTTTCCAATTGTCTTTTTTTTTAAGCAGCTTCCAAAAAGGTAAAACATTTCACTCTTCAACATTTTGCTTTAGCACACAAAAGTGCACACAGGAAAACACCAGCTCCTACATACCCAAGGCCTCATTATCCGATGCAGATTTGGATATATGTGTTCTGAAAGTGGAAGAAAGATATAATATTAGGAACTTGTCTTTACAGTATATTGTATTCAGTCACATCTGTAAACTTTGTTATGTCCCAGTAAGTTCCCCAGCAAGACACACTGCCAAGTCAGCAACAAAAAATGGAAGGAGCACGCAAAGCCCACCAGTTTGTTTTGTGTCATACATACATGAGGTTATACAGAGTGGATGCATATTGTGCAGGCATACTTTATGTAATCTCACTGGTCACGATCGGAAAAGGCCACAATGTGACTAGAGAGTCTTGCTTTTGAAGCTTTCATTGTAAAGTCAGGGCCCAGGCGTAAAGGTGTTGAGTCGACTGGGGACTGTAAGTAGGTGGGGCTTGAATCCGCTTAGTCCAACTAGCCCAAAGCCATAAGCTGCCTTCTGCTGGCCCAATAGTCCACAGGTTGCCCTGCTCCTCAAATACATTGTACATCAACCAAACAGAGTTACATTGCCACCAAAATAAAACCATATATTTTTTTAATTGTATATAATGTGCTCTCAGTCCTTCTTAAAAGACAGCATTGTATTAAATAGACAGATGAAGTGGAATCCACATAAGGAGAGAAGCGATGGTGAAGAGCTGCCTGGCCTGCTGCAGGAAGGATTTACAGTATTAACCCTCACTGAAGATAAATAGGCTGCCTTTCAAGCCATAGTATTACTCCATGGTAAAGCGCTTTCACTTGCAGAAGCTTTAGACTGCCGCACACACACACACAATCCAGGTCCTTGTCAGGTTTAGCTAAGTCCACCCAATGGTATTAATACTTACCATTTTACAGAAACAACCAAGTATGTCAAAGGCAACATGACTAACGTCAGAACAGGACTGAACATTGGACTGGTTGGTGGTGGGAACAGTGGGAGTGTGTTTTCTTGTTTAATGTAACCTCTCCTTGTGCATCCATGGTGTTTGAGCTCACCTTCTTTTCTTCTTTTTGGAGTTGGTCCCCTGCATTTGAGACATCTCCTGAAGGCAAAGAAAGTATTTTCAATTAGGTTTAGGTTTTATTTCACTGTTTTTTATTTCATTTAAACACAAACCTGTACAAAATAAAGAATTTTCTCTCGTGTCAGAATGAATTTGATTACCAACATACTGGTACACCTTGCAGATATTGGTTGGTTTGTTGGCACATTCTCATCGAGGTTCAGTAGTATAGCATAATTTATATAAACATGCTTGAATAAAAACTGATAAATTCATTTTCATCAACGCCTGGTGCTCCTAATAGTCTGGCTTTAACACCAGCTGTCAACTGGCGATGTTCCTTTTCCATGTTTTTATAATCAGCTTTGTTATTTGGGTACAAGCTGGTCAGTGGGAGCCCACGAGCCCCAATCCCACTGAGAACTGGTCCCATAGGATTTGGTTGTGTTTGTTCACATGGCTGCACCATTCACACTCTATGACATGCCTGTGTGCCTGTGTGTGCGTGTATATGTGCGCATGACTATGTGTACCTGAATATGCACATTATCGTGTACCTGCATGTGTGTGCAGCCTGTGTAAGCATTAGAGTGTGCGTATGAGTACATACAATGTGTACATGTATGCAAGGGTGGAAGTAACTAATTACATTTACTCTGTACTATAACTGAGATTTTTGTGTACTTGTACTTTTTTTGTCATTGTAAGTAATTACTTTTGCTGAAGTTTTTTTTTTACTGTAGTATTGTAGCTCACTACATTTTAAATTGAGCTTGGAAAGGAAAAAATAATCTGTAACAGTGTTCACATTTGTCAAAAAGTAACTCAGTAATTTTTTCTCTGAGTAAATTTTGAAGGAGTTACTTTTGTTTCTACTTAAGCCTAAGTAAAATTGCAAAGTAACAGTATTTCTACTTGAGAAGGATACTTTAGTACTCTTTCCACAACTGATTGTAGACATGCTGTGTGCATTTTTCATGTACCTGCGTGTGTTTTGTACATGTGTGTTCCTCTCACCATAGAAATAGATCTTCCAGAGCCTCGCCACTTAGTGTTGTCATCCAGCAGGACTGCCGGGCTACAGGAGCGACTACAGGAGCGGCTGGAGGAGCGGCTGGGGATGGGGTAGGCCGGGCCATCACTGGAGCTCTGCACCGCCTCATAGAGACTGTCCATAGACCCCTCCTGAGTTCATGTGCACACACACACACACACACACACACACACAGACACACACACACACACAATCCAATGTATGAGGATTGTCAAGTTGGTAATATGTATGATTCATGGATGGATTTCAAGGAAATTCCATATAGCTACTGCTAGGTAAAACATCTCACACTTCCAAAAAGGCCAGTGAGTTTTTAATGTTTCAAGGGACCCAAGCTGCGTAAGAAAATAGCAACGTGGGATTCATGAAACATGCAGGAAACCTCGATTTGTTCATAGAACAGGTGTATATTTGATGAATGCCAATCGTTCATAAATTGGATGCGCGTGTCAACACCGTAAAAGGCTACAGACTGAAGGGTCACGTGCAAGTAAACCAGGGGAAAAGAGGAATTTTACGAAGTGTTGCGCGCATGCATGCGGAGTCACAAAAACTGATAAAAGTAAAGCATGGCAAGAAATTATTAACGCTGTCAATGCTGTTTCTATGCTATGTAATTGTATTTGTAAGGCGTCCAGTCCATGTGATCCACCCATTACAAGTTTCATAATCTTGTATTGTTATGAATGAGGACAGCCATTTCAGCCTATTAGGTATTGTATATATATAAGAATATAAATATAGAATATAAAGAATAAGCCGTTCTAAGAGCCTTCCCGCATGTTTCCAAACACATGTAGGTTTTGATCGTACCAACGAACAAATTCAGATACAAACAAAATGATGAATCATGTTCGTAGAAACGTTTGTACGAACGTTTTACGATCAAATCTGATTTTATGTACGTTTCGTGAATGAGGCCCAATCTCTTCTAAATTTGCTTGTCCACTGTGGTTGTCGGGAAGGATTTGAAATTGCTCAGACCAGATATCAGTATGGATTAAAAACTCATTCAGCTTGTTTGGATTCCCTCTAGGAAAATATTACCCATAACCAATTTCTCTCTTTATCCCTCTCGTCTCGACCTACGGCTGACATCTTGTCAACGTACAGCTGGAATATTGACGTCAACAGAGTCACTGGCTGAAAGGAGGCTGTTTTCACTGAAGTTGGTAGTTACCACTTATCGTCATTCTTTTTCACTCATGATGTGTCCAAATGCATTCAATTCTATTAATTTCTTCAGTGATCTAGTAGAGATATAAAGATCCACTACACATACACACACACACACCTTCCCACTCACTATCACAATCCAACGTCTATCCTGAGTCAGGGATATTCTCATTCATTTATTTGTTTTAATTCCCTTCATTGTCCCTTCACATTCCCTTCATGCTTTTTATTGACGTATTATCATTTTCCTACTTGCTTAGTTACCTAAACTAAACAACGTGTATCTGTGAATGGGTTTGTGATCTATTTGTCGAAACAATCAGTAGATCGGCGTACACGTGATGTGGAATAGCAGCAACAATCAGGAAAATCAGGAAGCGTAATCACTGTTGGGGCTTCTTTTACTGTAGGAGGACGTCGTCAATAATCCTGATTACTGGTCAACATCTCCGACATCTGTCCAAGGAGAAGTTCCTGTGGGTCTCTGTGTGTGCACGTGTCCTTGTGCACCACGTGTACGCATGACAGCTGTAGCAACATTCGAATGACCCTGTGTTTGTTGTGTGTGTGTTTATATCGGTGCTTTTGTGTTTGCTGCCCACTACACACACCTCTTAGCTGCCGTCCTTCTCCATGCTCCTAGGAATATTTGCTTTCTATTAAATATTTTAAATCCCTTTTGAAATACTTTGAAATCCCTGAATACATAAATAACATAAAAGTGTACAATAGTACTACACTATATGTAGACAGTGACACCATTCTCTGCATGAAATGTGCACATTGAAGAGTACCGATGAGTAGTAGTGACTGTATTTCACTAGCAGGCCACAAACAGTAGGAATCACAGCAGAACAACATAACTTCTATTGGTGCACCTTTCTGTTCATGCACCCTTTTATCTGCACTTTATGCAGCACGTTATGGTTTACATACATGTTAACCTCTCATTTCTATCAATCTGCGAGTTTCTCTTCAGTTTCCCCCACAATTAAGCACAGCCACAAACACAAAACTGCAGTTAAAAAGATGAAGTAAGCATCAAAATTTGTCCCTTACCAGTGAAAAGCAGAAAAGGTTCATGATGGTGGACTGGTCTCCGCCTCGCTCTGTGGTGCGCTTAATGCAGGACAGTGTAGAGTGACAGCCAGAGACTAAGAGAGACAACAGCCCGGGTCGCCTGCTGTCTTCTCAGATTAATACCACAGTGAAATCCCTCCCCTAATCCAATAGATGGACCACCATTACTCGACTAGCTGGAGCAGACCTCACTCATGTCAACAAGCCCATGAGTGTTTTTGTACAGGGAAGGTTTGCTGAGCAGCCATGCTCTTTGTCACCAACACTCGGCTTCACATGCATACAACTACGTCACACATGAGCTGCTCAGTTCAACCAGTCACTTCTCCACCATCAGGTTACCATCGGCCCTAATGTAAGGTGTAGTGAGTACTTGGGTGAAGGGTGTTTGTCCTTTTGAGTGTTCTGGGATACTCCCCCCCGAAAAACATTTATTTAAGCATTAAATTAAATTGGCATTTTGATGGGTTTTCCATGTAGCCTAGTATTTGCTCGGCAAATTTTGCTCTGAATTATTATAGTTGAATTTAATACACTGAATTTAAGATAGATTGGCCCTATTTGAATGGCTTTTGAATCATGTATCCTTTAACATAGTTATTTTCTATATTTGAAAAAAATCAATCACAAATATGGCATTGCCTTAACACGATCATTTTAAAAGCACCATTTAAACAAACCCTGGAAAGCACCTTGTTCAATTGGGATTGAATATAAGCCATTATCACTTGGCCGACTGAGTTCCAGGTACAGACCAATAAATAACAGAGGATTTGAACCAGTCTGATAAACATATTACCAGCACTGTGACAGTATTACCTCAGTAGTAGGACCAGACTAGATTGTAAATCGGGAAAATAGACCATCGCCCCCAACCTGTCCCACTCACCAGAGTAGTGGGAGAAAAAAACAACCAAGAAAGACAGGGGAAAGACGTAGAGCTTTGATCGTTTGTGGAAAACGCATTACCGAGAGCAGTGGCTTCATCTACACTGCCACCATGCCACTACTGCCTCATTCAGATCACACATCCACACACGTACACACCACAGCAGAGGGCGTACTCTTTCCTGTGTGGGTTTAGTGCTGATGAGTACATAATTTTTTCCTTTAGCTCTAAATATGTCATTATGTAACCACTAGCTTCATCAAAAAGGAAAACAATTCCTCAGTGACCAAAAACAAACTGGTAATGCTGAACATCCAAATGTTGTATATATTTCAATCTCAATATTTAGATTATGTATGAAGAAATGACAAAAGTCCTCGTAATGCTGACAGTGAAATAATGCTAC
>CABFOQ010000318.1:11574-27345 GCA_900660455.1 Gephyroberyx darwinii | reverse complement strand
GGTTTTCATTCCAACCAAAGAGTACAGCAGCTGATTTCACTGATTAGCACACCTTCAACCAGAGAGGAGGAACTAATCAGTGAAATCACCTGCTGTACTCTTTGGTTGGAATGAAAACCTGCATACTCTCGGCTCTCCATGGCACATGGTTGGCCACCCCTGGCTTATAGTATGGCTAGTTTGAACTTGGGAGGTTAGCGAGGCTAACTGTTAGCTAACCTAAATAACTTAGCAAGGCTAGATAGCATTTTTTTCAGTTTGTAGCAGTAGTGATAGGATTCATAATATTACCTTCTTTCTTACCCCTTGTGTTTTCACTGGACTTGTCTAATGGTATGCTACTTAGCCAGCTAAGCTAACCATTAGGTAAGACAATTATGTTCCCTTGCTAGCTATTGCCAGTTAACTAACTCTGATAAACTCAACCCATTAACTCATCCGATAAGATTATTTCTGCCTTCAAAGCAGCTCTGCCTCCGTGAAATGTTTGTATTTAAAACTCCCAATCTGCCATTAGTGTAGCAGTAACACTTTCTAAAAGGGATGTGTTACTTTCAACATGCCAGTGTATCACATTTGGGACGGCAAAGTTTGTGTTGGGAGTGTTGCTTTCCAACACATTATATGATATATATCATAACAACACATGCTGAAAAAAAAGCACCACCAGTGTGTGTTGCCCCAAACTATTGGCACAGATGCGTTGAAACGGCACATCCTTTTTGTAAGTGTATAGGCGGACCAGCCTCTTGGGGACGACGTTGCTCCAAATGAATAGCACAGCCATGTCTTGCAACTGGTGAAGCACAGAAGTAAAAGCTCATTAAACTAGTAGAGTGGGAGACAGATGGAACTCCGTTTGTCTGGCCCCCTCTCCTAATGAGGTTGTCCCTGGGAAGCTTAGTGACTGATTTCTATTAGGAAAGGGGAGTTTTAGAGCGAAAGAGAGCGGGTGGGGAGAGGGTAGAGAGGGAAAAAAGGCCCTGTTTGTGGTTTTATGTTCTACTTCCTCAGTAAGAGACTTCTATTTTTACAGAGAGAGACATTGTGGATGCGTCAATGACTTATGAATTATTATAAAACTTCTTTCGCCTTGCCTTGGTTATGTAGTGTAACTTTCTTTGTCCCAGTGCTGACAAGTTAAAACTGAATTTAATCTCTCTTTCTTTGTGCCGAGGGAGAACAGAGTGCCCTTAAAAACTCTATTGTCAGGGGCGGCAGCGAAAAGATACCTTATTGTCATTCCAAGCAATATGAGTTTGCAATGGCATGCCGCGTTGCCATGGCAACACACCAAGTTATCACCGTTCATGTACAGGAATAATGCAGCGCCAGTGTGTTGTTAACGTCTGGCCTCATGATATTTTTATGAATAGCTTTTTCATACAAGCTTGATAAATCCCTGTAGCTTGCACAATTCCTGAAGAATAGTCGGAGCATTTCTGTCTTTGTAAGAACAAGTAGCCTACGAGGAATTAAAAAGCGGCAAACAGTTGTACATATAATTTATTTTTCCATCGGCAAAACGGCGTGTATTAAGTGTAGCCTTTGCTGATAAGTCCATGTATATTTTAGCAATTTGTTCCTTGCCAGTGTCCTTTAGCCGAGCATTGAGCTCTACAATGAATGTCTCTCTTTGCCACCGGCATGGTTTTTATTCATGTAAATGTGATGGGATCATTTATGAAGACATGGCCTCATGAATAATTTTCTCCTCCAAGGTTTTTATCCCTGAGACATAACACGCTCATTTTATGTAGCTGTCTGCCAGCCAGACTACGCTACGACCTGCCTTGACCTCTCTGTTAATGCTAGGAAGAAATCTGACATTTAGCCCTAAGGGTTCATCCAACGGTGAAATATTTTATGGGGTTGAACTGATTAAAACATTGGTGTCATGCATCTTCTTTATCTCTTCCTCAACATCAGTCGGCAGTATAAATAAGTCAGACATTGGAAAGAGGTTTGAATGGTGGGCGTGCATTCGTTTTGACTCACCATGTATCCGAAGAAATGTCACCATCACATTCAAACCAGATCAAAACTGAGCACATGCCTATTTTTCTCTTTTTCAACCTGTTATTTGCTTGTATTTGGAAGCGGCATCCGCAGTTTCAGTGTGACGGGGGAATTAGTTCACACCGAGTTTATCGCTTACTGTATAAATTTCCGCGTAGATTTCCAAGTTGAAACCTACATCCCCTGCTGAGACAGTGATATTTAAATGAAGGAAGGGAGCTGCCACTTCTCTCTTACCCCTTATGCCATCTGGCAACATTAACATCAGTACAGCATTGCTCCAGGAGTGCCATTACAAGAAGATGAAGGAAGATGTGTGAAGTATGAATTGTGAAAGTCACTCCAATACCATATGGAAGGAGCCCAAACTATGTGAAGAAAAAAAAACCCTCAGAGGCAGACACCTATAATAGCTGCTTCATTCGATGGTTTTACTGGACTGTGCTCTCTGAATCTCATCTCTCTCATTTAATACTTATCTTGAATTAAATATGGGCAATTTTTGCGGGTATGCATGTTGAAGATTATCCTTTTTGTTGCTGGCAACCTCTGAAGTCAGCTGCCACAGAGATCCATAGCCTCCAACTATGATCAGACAAATACCTCTTAGGAGAATGATTGTTTTCATTAAGTTTTCAAACTGATACAGGGGCACAGCAGCCAGTATTGCCTGCTGAACTTACAGATGTATAACAGATGTAAACCGTATCTCTGTGTTCTCAAATCTACTCAATCCCTCTTTTCCGTTGTTTATCGACTCCTCATGTGGACACACAAAGGAACGGAAATACAATACAAATGCTTGTTTTGTGTCCTTATTTCACTAACTTTCACAGAGGTAGGAGGGCCAAAAAATAAAATAAAATGTTCCATAAAAGTGAAATATGACTTTGACGCCTACTTGCTGCTATACAAAGTGCACCAATGGATGTTCTGGAAAATGAGTTATCCGAGGTTTAAATGCACTTTGTAAAAGATGCAGTTGTATTATTGTGCTGTAGTAAGAGTGTTGACATTTGGAGATCAGTTGCATTTGTTCTTTTTTCTTCTTCAAACAATACTAATTGCCAGGCAGCACTGGCTTCCTGGACGTTTTATTGGGAACTCTTTGAACCTCCAGCGATTCCATCGTTGCAAACATGCCAGGCTAAACCGAATTCCCCTGAATGTCACCACACAGCTCATGGCAGCGCTGGGCTAAAAAAGTTTGACATTTACTTTTTCTCCCATTTTCTTGAGGTGAGCTTGTTTGGCACAAATCCCACGTCTGCCAGTTGGAAAAATAAAACAGAATATAATTTCAATTCCCAATACACCTGAGGTGAGCTTGCAGAGATATAGCTGGTTGGGCACAAGCTGGCACGTTGTATCAAACAGAAAAAAAAGAAGATGCTATTTTCACACATGCCTAGCTGGTGCAATTTTATTCAGTTTGGAAGGTCTGGCCGTCAAAATGCCAGTTAGGGCCAGCTGAGCACAGTTGTGCCCCCTGGCACATCGTTCCCCATGTCACAAGCTCACTGGTATCTGGCACAAAATACAAAGGAGACAGAAGCCTGTCTGAAGCTGTGGCTGTTCAGATGGCACTGGCAGGGTAAATGTGCTCTGTTAAAGGGCAATTGTTACAGACTAGTTTCAAATACACACAAATACACACACACTCAACGTGCATGCCTGCACACAAGTATAAGCAAAGAAACATGTGACACACACGCACACGCACCCACACACAGTCCACTTGTGCCTGCTGGCATTCCTCTGCTACTTACAGTGTCATGCTGACTGCCAGGGGTTATTATAGCTGTCTGCCTGCCCAGGATGCCTGGGGTCCCGGACAAACATGGGAGGTGATATTGCATCGCAAAAACCATAGAGCTCTGTCTTACTGTAGCTTTCCACCTCCTCCTCCTCCTCTCCTGCTGTTTCCACCACCATTTACAGCTCTGCATCAGCTATCTTCACCACGATGACAACCCCTTACCAACCTCCCACTCAGGCCACCCACTGGCTGAGGTGACATCTGCCAATCAGCCCTGTGTCAGCAACCAGTTAGCCGGTCAGTTAAGTCAGCATATCAGTCAGCTACTCTGTCAGTCAGAGAGTGAGTGAGTCAGCTTGTTGTCCCACTTGTACCGCTGGCTAGGCGGTCAATCAGACAGACATACAGACAGTCAGGCACTCAGCTAGCCAGTCAGCCACTAATTCACCAATGCAGCACTGTGCCGTCAATGCTGCACTGTTTGAGGCTATGAGAACTCGGGCCCGTGTCTCATTTTAACTTTGTGGAGAGTACCTGTCATAAAAGAGACGCCGACTCCCACACCGCCATCACCAGAGGCCATCTTATTTCATAGTATCAAAAATTCACATAGTTCTTGTCAGTGCAGGATAGATGACAATTCTGCACCGGGCTTGAGTGCTCGCTTTCAAAGGAAAAGCTGCATCTATTACTTCAACTGAAATTACCAGAAAGTAATTGCAAAGCAATTACATGAAGTGACAAGTGGGTGTATTGTGTTGTGAAATAGCTTATAATGTTTTCCTGTTATCTCAGGTCTAGAGGTTTTGTTTGCTGAGTGGAAGATTTATTGTTGTTGTTTGATCACACACACACACACATAAGGAAAGACAGAGCGATCTTGTCTGTTTGTTAGTGAAAGAGGACTGCTGTGTGCTGTGTTGTTCTTGTTGATTGGAATGATTTGGATGGATGCGTCACTGCTGTGTGTGTGTGTGTGTGAGTGAGTGAGGGTTTATTCGATTTTCCAGGCCCGTTAATATGCTGAAAGAATGGTATTCTATTGAACGGGTAATTTTACACCCTGATGCATCAGTCTGTTGCCACAAACACCCCACACCTGTTGCTTTTTTTCCCACACTTTAAGTTAGGGTCAACCATCTTCCCTCTCACTGTCAGCACTTGCAGTGCTATCTGTCATCACTGTAAACAGAGGATCAGCTGCTTTTAAAAAAGGATATCATCCCCTCGCTCAGAGCAAGAGGTAGAGAGGTAAACAGAGAGACAGAGACAGACAGACAAAAGTGGAAGGGTAATATTAAAATATTACCACCACTTAGGTTAAGTAAATATCCATACTTAATTTGCAGAATTCACAGCCGCACAACCTCTGCGCCAAACACACACACACACACACACACACGCAAAGGCCCAAATGCACTTCCCAAATGGTCCTAATAGCTCCATTCTGCCCCGCAAAAGTGGTAGATTAGTAAAAAATTATAGTCCACTACGGCAGTAATTACACTGGTTTCCCCGCAGAAATTGTGTTTATTTACATTTGCGGCTTAATCACACAGCAGCTAGACACAGTGTCACTGCAATGATTGAATTCTCTTATGGGCACATGGTTGTTTTTCCAGAGCCCACTGCTTTTGTCCTCGCTCTGAACTGCCACCCTAATCACTGTCAAGTCTGTTGAGCCCTATAACATAATAACATATTTATGCTAATGACATAGTTACGTATTATGAAACATGTTAACATAAGTTCAAACTTATAATTAACATAACGTTTGTCCATAATAGTCAGTCAATAACTCATAATGTTCTCATGTCAGTCAATAGTAAAACTGAGTGAATAACCTGAAATCTTTTTACCTTCATCAGTTACATAATTGGTCTAAAAATGTCTATGTGATTTGGTGTTCTAGCCAGTTGCTACATGACAGCCCCTTAATACTGATAGCACACTGACAGAACAACCCTTTCCTAATGAATTGGCCTAAGGTCAGATTTGGAATAGTGAACGCAAGCCTATGACTTGGCCGCCTCAAAAAAATTAAATAGACATGTTTACTTCATCAGTTAGATTATTTCATCACTGATGTGTCTGTTCGGTTTTGTGTTTAGATAACGTCAGCTCGCTAGCTAGCTAACCAATTACACTAGTACGCAAATGATGATTAGCGTACTAGCTAGCGTATGTAGTGGAAGCTAGCGTTAGTGGCTAATAGCATCTTAGCATCTTAACATAGAGCTGAACAGTGTGGTTCCGGAAGTGAAAATCCCGTTCATATTCTATATAGAGGATTTGATTATTAGCCATAATGTCGTAACCATCCAAGGTAGACTTACCACGAGCTACGAGATTGTGAAACAATGGTATATGCTCCTGTAGAAGCCACAAGTCTGTATGATATCAACCTTCTTTTATGAAAAATATTTAATTTTTATTCGCAATGTCATGGAGAAGTACTACACTACCCACAGTCCTAAAGTGTAAAAGCACCATCTCTGATTGGTGAAGCTCACTGTTGGAAACGTTTACCGCACCCGCGAACGTCCATGTCTGTTTGGTTACTAACGTAACCTAGCTAAGCGAAGGACTGTACCATGTCGATGACCACACTATACTATACACTATATGAAACACTATATACACACACACGACACAAACTACAATATATTACAACACTATTGTTAACAATATAAACACTATACTATTGACAAAGGTTAAATTCAAGAAGAAGCACGCTAAACTATCGTTAGGTTGGACCAATCGCGATGGTTTATGGGATGAGTAGTTCCTTCACTCTTAAAATAATTATGTACACAGTCTTGTACCTTTGCCTTTTTTCCCGTTTTCCAATGTTTTTTTTGGTCCGAATCAAATGTTTTATGGTCACGATTCATCTCGTAGTTGGTTGGCTTGTTTCCAGGCATCCTGGGCTTGGTTAAAACTCTTTATATAAGGATTTTCTGAAATGTCTATGGCGAGAATGAATGGGAAATTCACTTACGGGACCAGAGCAGTTCAAAAAGTGGGCGGTCACTGTTGCGCTCTATTGGTTGCTTTGCTAGTTCCGACCATTTTCAACCTAGATATTGATGCTCACTTCGTAATGAGACAAATATGTGTACATCAGTTCATCCATAACCTGACAACTTCACTCTTTATTTTAAGTGATTTGAGATCATTTCCACTTCCATCTTTTCTGGAATGACTATTACAGTCCTATAGGGCATAGGACAGTATTGGAGAACCACACACCCAGGCAAGCAAGAAGTAGGAAGATGGAAAATAGGGTCCAGGTCGAAAAATAGCATAGTTATGCTTCATGATTAAGGGTTTGGGAGTGACTGTAAATCACTAGAACGTTCTCACTGGTATCACATGCCGTGTGTATGTGACCCTGACTTTGATTGTTCTCATCTTGCAGTTACAGTACCCTACTACCCAGTGGCTATTTCTAAATCTGTCTCCACGGAATAATCTGGTGAGATGCAGTGAACCACAAGAATGCAATGCCAGAGTTATACATTGTTGCTCCGATCTCATAACAGAGAAAAGGAAACATCTATTCATGATTTGCGTCGTCGAGGGAAATAGAGTCCCAATTACATGGTAAAAAATAGAATTAGGCAGCATGATTGTGACTTTGTGAAACAATAAACAGACAGTGGTGATCTTTTCTCCCCTTCTGTTTTCCATATAAAAAAAATGGCAAAGAAATAAGTAGGGCCCTAACCGTGGCTATGGTGGGACGGTTTCCCACAGAGCTTTACAGGGCGGTCTGAGCAAGAATTGACTGAGAAATTCCTGCAAAGATCAATAATTCATTGTATTTCATTGTATTTAATGGCAGAGTGAATACAGCGACACCTCCAGGCCAAAAAGCATCACTGCCAGTACTTAACCCACATTGTTTCATCGTCATTTTAACTTTAACGCCAGTATATCTGACTACATGAGCAATAACCTTACGTCTTTTGTTAATATTTTAAATTAATATCGCAACTCCTTTTACTGCATCACTTTTCATCTGCATTTACGTTAGCCAACCTTAGCCTATATAATGCGGATACAGGAAAAATGTATCGAAGTGTGTGTTTACCTTCCATTCTAGGCAGAACTGGCTGATAAAAAAAAACGGCACAAAGTAACAGGCTTTTGTCAGAGCCAAGCTCCACGGCCTCCAGCTTGTGCTCCATATGTAACCCCGACCACGTCCCTGCCTCAAGCGCCGACTGGCCTGCAGCCACCTTGAGGCTACAGCGAAACACAATGGCTGACTGACCTTAAGTGTTTCAGCTCAGTTTTAGTTTTGTTTATAGCTATTGGTAAATTAAAAAAATATTGACAACTGTGTTCAGTATGTATGTGCAGTATGTAGAATATTTTGATATGATGGCGATGAGAGAGGTCATTATTAAGTATTATTCACCAGTGTGAAAGGTTTTGTGAAGTTGTTCTGGAGGGTTAGGAGGTAGGCTGAATGTAAGTCAAGAATGATTCTCAAAATAGATTTATAGAAAGTACCCAGTTGGAATCATGCTCCTTTGCATGTGTGTGTGTGTGTGTGCACGCATAAATGCATTCATGTTTAAATCTTTCAGAGTTTTGCGCCTGACAGTATGTGTTTGTCAGCGTGTCGACCCGTTCTGCTTATTTGTGCGCCTCTGCTTCTGCATTGGTCTTGGCTCTTTCTGACAGTCTGGATCTTTCCGTCAGGCCGCGGACATCACAGATTACTCACCCCGGAGTGAAGATGATCCTCTTTATCTGCGAGGCCTTTTAATAATGGTGGCCTAGCAGTAGGGGGTTGGATGCCGCCAGAGAGCAGCTGTGAGGGCTCGCTGCTGGCCGAGCCCCGAGCCCTCGCGTCCATACGGCCTCTATTAACAAGCAAGCAGCCACACAATCGCCTTTGTGATGAAGGAATTATTTTGATGCAGCTCAGCTCTGAAAGAACTGACTTGTTTTCTGTCTTTTTGAAGGATGCGGGGGAGTGAGCGTGAGAGAGACAGAATCAATGTGTGTGCAAGCCTGCGTGCGTACGTGAGTTGGCGGGAGGCCTACCGGCGGAGGCCGCAGCTTTGGCCAACCTAAATAATTCAAACTCTTGTCCTCTGTTTTAGTTTGAGCCAACACAAAGTGCGCCTGTGTGAGTGCATGGGAGTGCATGTGTACCGGCAGTTGCAATCTGTCTCCCTGACACTTCTTGCTGCATATTTGATGGCGGTTCTTGATCTCTGCGCTAGCTGAGTGACGTGCCTGCAGGGCCAGTGTGATAATGACCATCTAAACATTGGGGAACATTCACATCTAGGGTGCGATAAATAAGGGATTTGTAGACCAAACTGTATGAGGTTTCACAACCACTATCCAAATACGTTACACATATTAAAGTTACATGGCATAGTAGATGCCCACCCATGCATTTCTAAACACATCTTGGGGACATTTGTCTTGACTGCGCTTCTGTCATGCTGCAAAATGAACAACACTGCATCCATCATATTTCTTTGTTTGTAAAAGAAAGGCACCAGACAAAACATAATTTTCTTAGATGTGCTCAGAGCAGGAATCCAAGGTTATTTTTGATGCCACAGAGGCAACACTGAAAACACAATCATCATGTTGCACAGTTTTGCTCACATCAGGGAGCCAAACATATTTTTCATCCGGTCTCTTAGTTGTTACAACGCCAAGAATGTTTCCAGTTATGTATCGATGCTTACGTTTCATATAGACTCTGCCATACCGGGCTTTGCTAACACATTGGAGTCCCTTGATATTAAAATAAGGTCCCCGGAAAAGTTCCTAATAATATTATAAACAAGCAAATAATATGTGATATTTTCATACTGTTTCCAAGCCACTTTTGAGCTGTACAGAAGCCAATGTGGCTGCCCGTGAGTCACTGAGCAGGTCACAACAACAGCTTCCGTGACAAATGAAAGGTTGTATTTGACCTTGAGATCTATACTAAACAAGATGTTGGGGTCGCAGGTATATCAGTAGGGGCTTGGGAAACGTTGTACCATACCGTCTTAGTGTCATTATGTTCTGTTAGCCACATGCCTCGGGGAACGGAAAAGCTCCTCCTCTTGGGAGCTAAAACTATCGGAGCTTACCTTTTAAGTTCACGGTCTCGAAATGCATATCTCTGTCTCAGGTTCTAGCAACACACACGCAAACATACACATGCACATTTCCATTTTCCATTTCAAACACTGTTTCGCTCAATGGATCACCTCTTGTACACCAAGTCTACTGGGAAAATCCTTAACATTCATCTGACGTGAAATATTGTGTTCTTCCTTTTATTGGAACGCAAACCAAAGATGTTGGATCCAGCATTGACCAGCATTCTTCGAGGGGTCAAGGTGTTTCTACTGTAGCACAAAGCACAATCCATTTTCTTCTTCTGAGGAAACAGCATAAGACACCCACAATCTTTGAGGTTATAAACCTGTAAACTTATTTCTTTATTTTTCCTCCATAGTTGCAGTTGCTTTTGTATCTGGGCTACATTCAGTGGTAGAAATTGTCTGACATTCTCAAAAAAACGATAAAAGTGAATAAGTCAAATGAAAAAGATGAGCCAGACTCTCTACCAGAGATGTAACAAAGAGATCTTCTGCTGATGTTTTAACACCTCTCTGGGGAGAGTAGTGTTGAATTGTCCATGTGACATTGTGTCTCGGAATCTATCTGGGAAATGACTTAAGGTGTGACCGCGCCGCCTGATAGGTACCTGAATGGCACAATACTTGCAAACAGAAAAAATGGAAGATTACAGAAGTCTTGAATTGGCACTGGAACGACACACACACACACACACACACAAAAGATAAGATAGATAAGATAAGATAAGATCCATTTATTACATTTGGGTGCACGCAGGCACGCATGCACTAACACACAACACAACACAACACATGCAGGGGGAACACACATGCAGGTAGGGTGTCCAAATGAACTCTTGTTCTGCATTTAACCCATCCCAGCCGACCGTCCTCCAGGGGCAGCCAGGAGCAGTGGGCAGCCCTAGGCGCCCGGGGACCAACTCTGTTCTTTTCTCCTCGTCGTGGTCAGGACAGGATGCTGCATGTTTTTAGATGGGGTTCTTATTGTAGGAGGAGACCCATGTGAACACGGGGAGAACATGCAAAGAGAGGGAGAGCGATGTGCAAAGAGAGAAAGAGAGTGAGAGATATCAAGAGTGTACGTCTCAACACTACATTGTACTCACTCAACAGCTCGGCCAGTACAAGTGGAAGCACTCTCCACCAGGATGGCAACCATCCACTCTAAATGTCAGACATTGTCTTACACACTTAGTGTACCGCTGGTCTCCAACCAGATGCACTTAAGCCGCACTCTGCAGATGAAAATAAAATGTCGTTTGCGTAGCATGTGCTGCACGCGCTGTCACATATTCTTCACATTTGTGTCAACTGTAAGAGACAGGAGTTCCTTACGTAAGCCAATTGGAAATGCACGAGAAAGTAGAGACGATGGTATTACTGTTCGGCATGTAGAGGAACTGGACTGGGTAGATTTGTAGTAGTGCCACAAAATGCCTCAAGATGAAGCATTTTGTGGCACTACATAGTGGCCGTGGCTTTATTATGATTCAACAAACGATATCTGTGTAAAACCTACCTGAAACCCTGTTGTGCTTTCATTGGGCCTGCCTGATGGCCAATGTTTTTCGATGATGCCACTGCAATAGCCGAGCCCAATCAATCACAGAAAACTGTACGCGTAATGCATGATAGGATTTTGAGCCACGTCTGAAAGGAGCCTCGTTCAGAAGGTTTGTTGACAGCTTTTCCTCAAGGCAAGAGAGAGATAATGAGTTCACATTTTGTCTTCCATCTCCATGTTGGAAACGGGCTTCCTTGAAAATGAATAGATTAGTAAGGGACAGGAAACAGACCCATCTCAAGGTAACAGGAGCTTTGTGAGTTGTTGCCCCTGCCCTGTCTTTAGATAAGAAAATGCGCTAGGCGAGCCACAGTGGAACAGCAGTGGCGGCTGCTTGTGTGTGTGTGTGTGTGGGGGCGTATGTGAGGCGGCAGGGAGCGAGTTACATTTATTCAGGTTTTCACACATTTTCGATGGCTAAAACCTCACCTAAATACAAAAGACAAAAACGTTGAACTTAAGCCTCAAAGAAATACTCAGACATTCTTTGTGGGTTTGTGAAGCAGTAATTAACTGTATTTCTGTCAGAAAAGGTATGACTCATCATACCTACCTTGTATATACCGCATCTGCCCATCTCTGCCTCAGCCTGACCTGTGAGAATAGCTGAGCTCGATACAAGGCTCTTCACGGCGTGTGTGTGTGTGTGTGCGGGAGAGAAAAATAGAGAAAGTGAAGGGAAGGAGCTGTACTGAATGATGACAAGTAATGGCTTTGAGCCCCGTGGTATTGGACGTGCAATTTGTAGTATTAGTAGGAAACTGCTGAGCGGAGTAACAAGAACATATCACTATTGTTATTGTGGCGACAGCGCTCAATCCCTCTGCTGGTCAGCCCTGTGTTGTAGGAGAGTTGTGATAAATAATTGAAATGTTGACTCAGCCCAGTGGTCCGGGTCAGAACAAGCTGTGGGTGTGTGTGTGTGTGTGTGTGTGTGTGTGTGTGTGTTTGTGTGTGTCGGTCTAGTGGGGGTGTGAGAGACCTGAGAGGCATCACTGCATATTCAGAGGAGAGAGAGGATGTAAGGTTTAGAAAAGACAGAGAGAGAGAGAGAGGGGGGGGCAGTGTGAAATTGAACAGCTGTTTTCCATCACCAGCTGACATGCGTTTCATCCCACCATAACATAATAATGTTTGAGCTAGCTGCTGCTGCTGTGTATGCGCGCACACACACACACACAAACACAATTCCCCTGGCTGGCTTTTGCGGTAGAGCAAACGCACAGAGGAAGTTAGCATCAGCTGGAAACCTGCTCTGTGTTTTCCAGCACTTAATTTATGTGTGCAATTAACTCAGCAAGGCACGGAGGCTGGATGCTGCAGCTACCACAGGCCACGCCGATCGACGCTCTTTGATACGAACACAGCGGACCAGGATAGACACTGACGGGCCCCTATCATGCTGTCGGAAACCCCATTTTCCTGGACTGACCGGCAGAAACCAGTGGAAGGAATAACCTCCAAGGTGAAATCACAAACAGTGCAAACGATCCTCTGGTTTTTGTCTCCTTTGGCTCCCTTTAAGTTTCATTTCTACGCAAACCATCTTTGTTTCTTTTGCTGCAGGTGCGTCTCACCTACGCATTTGCATGTATTTTTATTTTTTTGTGATAGTAGCTCCTGCTGTAATGCATGGGCTTTAAAGAGAGGACAACCGCTCGTCTTGCCGCTCAGTGTCAGTATACAACATGGTATGAAATGTGTTTGAATCCGCCTTGCCCATGAAGACGACACGTTGACTGTAGTTAGTGGTGCTGTAATATGTCAGATTGTCCGTGGGAAGGTGCCCCAGAAGAAAACAGCTTTGAACCTATAGCGGGATGCAAATAGAGAGGTGCCAGAGCCAGGAATAAACTTTTGCATGGTAGAATTGTAGGAAAATTACATCTAAGGAGGTGCTGTGTATATGTCAGGCTGCAGCTGTCTTTCATGCTACCAAGCGCTATAGCTTCGCCTAAGGGTGACTTCACTGAATTCATTTCAGTTCAGTGGGTACCGATACAATGCATGCAATGCATACAATTCTCCTGCTATCCCATGTACCTTTTGTTATGTACCTTTTACAGTAAAATATATATTCAATCCAAACAAACAAATCGAAACAAAACAGACTATGTATCTACATTATTTTTCTTCATTCAGTGTTGTTGCCCTTAAAGTATTAAAGTGACATTTAAATAAATGTCAGGCTTATGTTTGCAGCAGCAGCAGCAGCAGCGGTTTGTTTGCAGTAAACAGAAGTAGAACTGGGTGGTTAGCATGAGGAGCGATAGCCAACGTGGCTGAACAAACAAAGAAAAGAGCGCCACCTACAGAAACTCAAACTCCATTAATGGAAAATCCAAGGAAAAAAAGAGTACTGGACACACTGCAGTGCAGAAACACCACCGCACTGACCGCTTAGCACCAAAGATGGAGACTCAACAGGAAGCAAGGATCTTGCAGGTTATCACTTTAATGTAATATAATAATCGTCATATTTGCAGCTAAAATTAGACTCTTTTTGCCCCATAATAGGGAAAGTTTTGGAGGATTGGGGTTTTAAACATGGGCTATAAGTCAATCTTATTTGTTCATATGTTCCACAGTGTAGCAAGAGGTGAGATTTTGCCTCAGTCTCACCTCTGATTGGCCTGTTTCTCTGGCCAGGTTGTGTCCATTGAATCGATGCGCTATCAGTGATCGTCTCCGTTTTTCAAGTCATTTATTTATCAAATGTGCAGCATCACTTACAGTCATACTGTACAATGAAATGTATTGGACGAGGCTCATTCCAACAAGGTAGGTACACATCAGATCAAATCAAATCAGAAAAAAACAAGTCAAAATAAGTAAAAATAAGTAAAAATAAGTAAAATGAGAAAAGATAAGTAAAAATAAGTGAAATAAAGTAGCAATGGAACCGATTTAAGGCTAGGCTAGGTGCGAAGCAGCAGGTTTGGTAAACATGAATGATCAAAGATACAGTCAAGTATCCTGATACTGTCAAGTATCCTGCCAGCTTGCCACCTCTGCTTAGGGCCAAGTAGAAATCTAGTTTGCTTTGACATTTGGTAGTTGCCTTCCAATGCCACGTCATTTCCTCTTCGGTTTTGAGTTAATTTGTTGAGACAAGATGGGATGAGGGCCGTTCTGAAGCTCAGATATTGGTGGGAGTTTCAGAACCAGCTGGCAGAGGGACTCAACTTCAACTTTCAGCATAGTGACAGGAGTAGGGGGGGGATTAAATATACCCATGTGGTAAAACTACTGGGGGGCCAGTCCACATTCTAGTTACTTTATGCTTTGCATTAAATAGATCTAGGGTATCTGTTATGGCGTGTGGTCATCCTACCATGCTGTTTCCCAAACACAGCTTCCGTCTGCTTGCTGCAAATGAACCATAATGTCCTAAATGGAGAGTAATGTATTTATCCAGGAAATGGTCGACAGTAAACTCTGTTTGGGAAAAACGGCTTGTATTCTGTGTAATCATATTGTAGCACCGTCACTTCACTAATGCCTGCAAGCGGGAATAGAGGAGATTTGGGCCTCCTATGAATTGTAATGTGTGTTTGGAACACATACACACACACACACACACACACAAACAAAGGTTTCTTCAGTATTTAGCCCACCACTGTTCCTGGGAGGAGTCCACCCCAATAGCCAACAACAGGATTTCTGTCTTATGCTTTGTTCTGTCTCCCCAAGTGGGTTCACTTGTTTCACACACACACATAATAGCACACACACACACACCTACACACTCCACGCACACTCCTATCATCTCAGTTTCAATTGTTGGTTTCTCTGGACTTCCCCTCCTTTCTTCCTTCCTTCCTGTTTCTCCTCCTTCCTTCATCTATGTCTCCTCCCTCTGATTTTTTTGCCTGCTCCTGCCATCTCTCCCTCCCTCTTTGCTTTCCCTCTTTCCATCTCCCACATTTCACTCTGCCTCCATCTCTCCCCTGCCGGGAGGTAGTGCAGGCGATTGGCCCTGATAAAGTGCCCCCCCCCCCTGCCTCTTGTCATCAGGAGTCCCAGACTGATAACACGTTGCAGTCATCCTTCAGGAGAGCCTCCTCTCCTTGCGCCTCACATTAAGTTGTGCTACCTGAAGCAAAGCGCCACACCTCGCAGCCCTGGGGAGGATATGGGGAGGGGGATGATGTGGGAATGAATGATGCAGCGAGGCTCCTAAATGACAGATATCTCTCAACCCATTGCCCTGTTGTGATGGCCTGCAACAAAGCCATTTAAATGCATCAGGAATAGTTTGGGCTGAAGGGGAGGGATTGAGGTCGAATATACGA
>CABFOQ010000316.1:0-21326 GCA_900660455.1 Gephyroberyx darwinii | reverse complement strand
ATCGACCCGGGTGGTGGAGGCGGGCACGCCGAGGACCCCTCCTCAAAACCAGCCACCCGCCATCCTTTGCTGCCAGACAAGGACCCGCACCCATGTGAGGTGTGCGGAGGCCCCGAGCAGGATCACAGACTGAAAGTGCTCTTCCAGGTCCTGGACGTGAACGGAGATGGGGGCATTTGCGTTAATGACCTGACGATAGGGCTCAAGAAACTGGGAGTACACCGCACCGAGCACGAGCTCATGGTAAGTGGATATTGGTTTGCTTCACGCTATAGACAGCAGGTTAGAATGGTGAACCCAGTCCATATGCTAAAATACATGGGTGCTAATGCCTGTTGTCATTTTTATATAATTATAATGGAGAGAAAAGATGAAGCAAAAAAAAACCCACCACAAATGTATTTGGAGTATATTATTTATTTCTATTGTGTAAACTCACTCCCAAGCTGAAATACCCTTGCTTTGCCATTTGATTGAGTGGGGGTTTGGTGAACTAGCCTTTTTAACAGTGGGAGGAGGAGCTAAGCTGTCACCATGGTAACACACTGAGACCACTGTCAGCATCTTCAATTTGGAACTAAGGGTGGTACATTGAAGAAGCCATTGGTTTTTGTATATTTCTTTTAATTCTCAATAAATTATGTAACGTAACAGTGGTCAAATCTGGACACCCATAGCCGAATCCGTACACACTCTCTTTGATGGGGTTTCTGGATGGAGGTTCTTTCTGAAACGCAAATGATGTGAAATCATACATGTTTGATGTGCTAAATGTGAAAATTCATATCAAAGAGTGTGTGTCAGGATTTGTCCAAAGGTGTACATATTTGGCCACTGTTACTTGGCTCCAGAGCACAGGCTAAGAAAGAAAACATCTTGTCCCGAAGATGTTCTGAACAACGATATTGACCAGGAAGCCATTAGTTTCAAGCCTTGCATATAAAGAAACTGCTGCAAACATTTGTTTTCAACCTTGTATTCTTCAGGCGAGCAATGAAAGTTTACTATTAGGATGGTTTAATTCACTCTACTATATGAAAGGGAGTGCTGAGTTACTAACTAATGACATACCCACTCTGACCCACCACCTTTCCTCTGACATCCAGGCCCAGTTTTTACATAGACGCTCACCCTAGTGTAGTAGACATTTCTGCATGTCGCTCTGCTCTCTGTCGGTGTATCTGATCATTTGGGCGGGATGGGCTTTTGCCTATTCAATTTGTAAGATACAAACTAAGCAGTATAATGAAGTAGTGTAACTATGAACTATCACAGGGCTCCAACAGCCATGAAAATTCTGGAAAAGTTGTGGAATTTTAAAATTTGTTTTCCAGGCCAGGAAATGTTTTGGAAAATTGAAAAAAAACAACAACAAAAAAAACATTAGACACTTGGAAAAGAAAGGAAATTTTAAATAATGATGCTAAGTATATCATTGATAATAAGTAAGTAATAATTACACAAGTAATTTAGAAAAATAATATTATAATAATAATATTGTATAATGGAGTAGGTTAACATGGTTGCTGTTCTTCAAGTTGTAGACCCCAGTATAACAAACTTTCAGTGTCATTACATTTATAACGATTGCTTTATACATTACACCGCAGTAGAGCAGTCATGACAGTTCTTGAAAAGTTTTGGAAATTAATTAAATAAAATAAGTGTGGGAACCCTGATGTTAACTCCATTTGGGTCAAAAAGATCATTCTGTCATGATTGAAACATGGATAAGCCCCGCTCTCCTACAACTAGCCCAGCATGTTAGTTAGTATGAAGACTATGGCCATACTGTCTGTGTGTGTGTGTGTGTGTGTGTGTGTGGTTATATTCAGAAGTTGTCAGATTTTCAGTTAATCATTGAGCCTGTGTTTTGGCCTTCTCATAAGGAAATATGAGGTTTTCTTTAGTGTTTTTTTATTGTTTATCATCTCACATTTCAAATTGGATTATTTAGCCTGTACTTTTTACTGTATAATGCAGTCCAACTAGCTACTGTGCAGAGATAGCAACAGAATAAGGGTGTCCTCCCTGACCTGATTTGACTGTCTGCAACCACTGGACTGGAAGCAGAACAGTGGTGTGAATCCCCATTCTTCTGGAAATTTCTCCTTTTGTTGTGTGAGGATAGGATAGCCACGTAAACCTGTATAATGGTAGCTCTCGCATGCTGTTTGACATTCTGGCAAATGCCCAAGACCACCAAGGACAAAGGTTTAAATATGAATTCATTGATTCTATACTCAAAACTATCAGACCATTAAAAAGTGGATGTGCTCCAGTATGTCTCAAACTTATCAATTCTCTATCATCATCAACTAAAGCTTCTCTTTAAGATTTGTTGACTATCATTGTCCCTCCATCAGTACTATAATAGCAGTGCAGTGCTTACTGCCTTGATGTAATACTTGTTTGCTGCAGTTTTCCTTCTCCGTCCACAAGATGACCATTTGTCCCACATGACATCAGTGTCCGTTGGGAAGACATTCAAAAAGTGAGCTTATGTGTCGTCTGTGACATTATTCATTTCTGTAATGTATGGATCTCTTATACTCACATTTAGGCTAATCTGTGGTTTGTGCCTTAATCTCATATTGATTCTTTTTTATGACTTTTCATGACTTAAAATCTGAAACGGTACCAAGTCTGAAACACTGTAAGTAAGAAGATGTGTGCAGCTTGTGGCACACATACACTCACACACACACATTTACCCACATACCACACACATACACGCACACGCAGCCCAATGTAAGTGAAGTAAATACACTAAATCCTAGCTGACGCCAGGTCTTGTGACTGGCTCTGTATCATCCTGGCATAAGGAGGCTGCAGTCCAGAGTCACTGACTCAAAACACTGCCAGGAATTCAGCGGGACATTGCAGTGTGCATAAGCCATGTCAGTAAGTCACAGACTGCTAGGTGTGTTACTGGCTATCTTCTGCATTACCGTTGTAGCTGTTTTGGCAAAATACTACACTGTTTATTTTAGTCACCCATCATTTGTTTTCGTCCTTGACTACAAGTCACTCTCATAAGGTCAACCTGGTCTAAAGACACTCACATTACCATCAAAGATCATAGTAAAACTTTACTTGAACATTTCAACAATGGCCACTCTAAATTATTACACGCCTATTTGTTCTTTTTAAAAGTCAATGCATTACATAACCAAAAAGTGGTTTACAAAATCAACCACATTACTTTTAATTATGTCATAAACTGATCGAGAAATTAACACTGTATCACCAGTCAGATCACAGCCTTGACGGGTGATCCTATCAACCTCTGCCACAGTGTTGTCGGCCTAATATTTTGCCTTTGCATTGGGAAGATAATTGCAGTGCAAAAGCAGCACGTGGAAATCAATACAGTACAATAGTCTCTCGAGTTCTGCAGAGAAGAGCTGTCAGATAGATTCGGTGAGCAGACTGTGAGAATACTTGCTTGGTTTGTCTTGAGTGGGTTCTCAGTATTCATGAGAGGCTGTTTTCCAAAGCACTTGAGTACCACCACCTCCACTGTCCTCTGAAACCTGTTATACTGGCTACATCTCTTGCCATCTCTCCCATCACTCTTCACTAGCAATACCTGGGTTTCTACACTGATTTGGTTTGTTATTTAATTTCACATTCAATACATTGAAAGAAGTGCACATTTTGTGCAATCGGGTCTCTGTCTAGAAACAAGGTAGTAACAACCAGCTGTCCGTCTGCAGCTGCTCTCACCATCAGCTACAATCTGGATAGACTAGGATGCCTCAAAATCTGCTGTTTTTGTGATGAGTTTACTTGCAAACTCTTTTCTGGTAGTTAACTGTTGGTTCAGTCCATAGGCTACAATGCAGTTCATTTCAGTGGAGGCTAGCAACACCAAACTACATAGGTGTCGGATGGAGTTGAAAGTAGCCCGGCTGTTCTCATGAGATGGGTTATGTTTTATTAAACATGCAGAGGAAGAAGAATTTGAGCTTAACAACTACACACAGCCAGCTTAAAACGACGTAACGGCTCGTTGATTATTCTGATTTATTTCTGTACTTGCCAGGGCCTGAATTAATTGTGAGTGTGTCTCGCTCACCCCACAGTGGAGTGTCACATGTTTTATAGCCTTACATGGAGTGAAATCCCAGCACAGGAAAATGAAAATTGAAGCTGTGCAGTCAATCGTGACGGTTGCTCTTCCTAGCATGTGTGAGATGTCGGTTCAAAGTGAGATAGGAGCCATTTCCCCCAGGAGAGGATGCCATGGGCCCCTCCCAGCCCTGTGCAATGATTATTTTACTGCTGAGTCACTCCATTAGTCAGTTAGCCACAGGCAACAGCTAGTACACTTCTGCCTTGTTGTTAGGTGATGAGCTGCTCACTATCCACCTGTAGAGATGAATAGTGTAAAACGTCCACTTGTGACTTCATTATAAATTATTGTTGATGCAAATTCAAATAATGTGTATATATAACAAACACATATGTGGAATATCTTCTATTTCAGTAATAAGGCCTACAGGTTACAATAATACTGTGTCTTGTGATCCATCCACAGGAGCTGTTTTATGACTATGACTCTATCAGCAAGGTGTTTAGAGAGGTGTGTACTGGGGCGAAAATCTCCCTGGCTACTAGAGAGAGAGACAAGCTGCTGATTGGGATTGTGGAAATTTTACGGTAAATAATAAGGGAAAGGCTTTTTCTGTCAACAACCAATTACACTGGGATTCATTTGCTCTGTGAGCAATGCAGTCAGTAAAACAGGAGTGCGGCGTGGCGCTAGCAGTAGCGACTAGTCTGAAGAGCTGGATATGTTTTGCAGCTTCAGAATAGTAATGTGGCCGTTAGGCTGGACGGGGTTGCCCAGCAGACGCCGCCGGTGTGTTTGGAATGACCAGGATGGTGCAAACGGGGAGGGAGGGTGTAAGGAGGCGACACTCAGCAGGTTTTCTACTGATAGGGAGGAGTGACTGAGGGGAAACCCCGCACTTCATCCCACCCCCTCCTTCGAGTCAAGATGACAAATGAAAGCATAAATTGATTTCCTGCTGGAAGCTTCGCCTCCATTGGCCAGGCAGCTTGTTCCGGGGCGCTACAGTTGGACCTGCCAGCATGGGCTGCAGTGATTGGTCGGGGCAGGGCTGCAGTGAGGGTGCAGGTTTTTGCTGCATTACTCCGGCACATGATATTGAACCCGGCTTAGTGGCAGACCCGTCTCTCTCTGCTGCTGCTGCTAGAATTGTAAGCTACTCAATATGAGATATTCATCTAGTGTTGGATAATAAGCTTGATATCTGGGCAGCTAATCATGTCTCAACTGAAAGTTATATGGCAACAACTAGCTTTGTTAAAAAAGGAGTGTTTCATTTCTGTCCTGCTGCATTTTTGACTGATGCCAATCTGGGACTGTTCTGTCTCCCGAGTGGTTTTAATGAGGAAAAAGATACAGAAAGATGAGGAGAGACGGAGACACTGAGCTGGAGCAGTGACGTGGAGGAAAACTCTCTTCCACTCTGCAGTCTCACATTGTCCTCACCCGGCCTTTTTACAGTTACAGCTTTACCTCTGCCGGCAGCCACAGTTAAGTGTCATTTTTTTGAGAGTGTGTGTGAGGAGGGGGTCCGTCACACCTGTTACACACACACACACACACACATAAAGGAAATCCAGGCTTCAGGATGCTGCAGGACATGTTGGGTTTCCTATCCCGGAGACTTTTTGGCAGGTCAGACTGTGAACCTGTTGAAAACCCGACGCCAGAGGAGAAGGAGAATGAGGTTACCGGAAACTCCAGGGAGGAAGCTGGTCTCCAGGGAAAGACCTCCCACTCCTCTGACCATAAAGAGAAAGAAATTAGCAGGAGTACTGTTTCTCCAAAGAAGACCACAGTATTAATTATGGTGGCACCCCCTATGGATTTTCAACAGGTAGGAAAATGGCAGGTGGTTATAATTGGTGGGAAAGTTTTCTCCGTGCACGGGAAGTGACGAATCGAAACTTACGATCTGAATGCATACAGCTCCGAAACAGCAGTAAAGCGAGCTAGCTAGCGCCTCGGCTAACGCTACAGAAAGCTATGGGTAGTGAAGTCCTCAAAAATACAAACAGTTACCTCTTGCTGCCACTGGGGGCCGCCAACGAGTACATTACACGAAGTTACATAGTGCAGGTTTGAAGAAGTGGAGTTGGTTGAGCTACACAGGCAAGGGGCATTGGCCAAAGCTTGCAGTTGCAGCTTATTGGATAATTTGTGTTGTTATTTCCAATAGTCTCTCTGCACTAAATATGGCGATTGATCTGTAGGAATGCACATACTAATTCAGCCAATTTGAGTTATAGAGTAACTAATTTCACCATACAGAATATTATTTGTCTGACCCATTTCTACATGAATTTTCTCACTCCTTCGGCATTCAGGGGTCATTCCCTTCCAAGGTCCTGGTAGCTCTTTCTCTCCAACACACTTCAACTCATAAAGGTATGATCTGTTGGGTCCTAACCACTCTAACATTAGAATTAACTAATCTATCACGCAAACCAGCAAGAGGAATTAACATCATAGTGTACAAACCTGTTTCTCCCTGAGGATTAATACAGTGTCTACCCTGGTTCCTTCCCTGCTTCCTTCTTTAATTCCTTTCCTCTTTCCTTCCTCTGATGTAACACCCTCTGTGTTACTAGCAACGTAAGCGGTAGCCAGAAGATATATATGAACAAGGCAGCTGTGAGGTAGCACTGCGGCCTATAACGCAGATGCGTTTGACAGTAGGTTTTTCTGTAGTGAGTGACCTACCTGTGTGCTAAGGACTCACTTAGTGTTCTGCTTATTAGGTAAAAAAAGCATTCCCTCTAAATGTTTTGCTGATATACGGCTGCACTCTATTATCTGTATTTATTTTGGACACAACTTCATTCAGTGTTTATAAAAGGTTTATAAAAGGTTCATAAAAATGGTGGGGGTACGGATTTGATCAAATTGAATGAAATCAAAACTTTTCTCTGACAGGAAGCTGACTAATAGGTTTTCTGCACAGTAGAACTGGACTTTGTTGCATTGCAATTGAACTTCAGTACATATGACTTGGTTGGATGATGAGCTAGACTCATGTTGGCTAATATTGGAAACTGCCAAGCAAATGGCCTTGATCCCACTACTTACTGAATCCATTTGTTTCCATTTCTTTGTCTTATGGGTCAGTTGCTTCTTGCCTTTCAGGCCAGTGTTTTCACTCTGTTTTATGTGCTAGAGAGAACAGGTAAAGAGGTGAAGGGAAATAACTTTTCACATTTGATGCCTGTATTGACGAGTTAGAGCATGATACTCTTGATAGGCTTGATAGGCTTGATACTTCTTTTATGGTAGTGTGACTACCATACTGTGACTTTATCCTTTAACATTATGAATGGAAAAATATACCTGCATCGCATGTGGAGCTCAGCAGCAGGCTTATCTCTCTGTCTAGATAGCATCTACTGAATGAAAAACTAGATCAGTTGTACCGTATCCTCTCCATCATCCTGTCTCACTGCACACAGATATCGCTGCACACTAAATACAACTGGAGGAAGCACAATAGAGAAATCGGGGTCAGAAATTAACAGGGGCTCAGGGCAAAAATGCCCTTGAAAGTAAAGTAAGATACCCGTAAAGTTGAAAATGATAATCAGAAGAACCGACTTGACATTTTATTTGTTGAGTTGTCGACTAGTCACACATAAATGCGACTGCTGTCCCCTTTGGGCCACCGTAGGAGATTCGTGGCAGCCTATGAGGGGGGCGATTCTCTCCAGTGCATTCTGGGTGAGAAAAATTTATTGTTTTTTGATTCGAAAACGACAGAGCACACAGACTGAAGCAGTAGAAAATTTTGTCACCACGCAGCCATCAGCAGAAGAAAATACCATCCCCGCACAAACCACTGAGTCAACAAAAAAAATAAAATGACCAATATTATAAAAAGCTCAACAGCGGAGGGGTGGAAGATGGACTGGTTTGGGACATAGAGGGGGAAATGCCACCATGCTCACATCCTTCTGAAAATAAAACAAATTTTAGGGGTACAAATTAAGTGTTTGTTTGGCAATATGCAGTGCAAATGTATTATAGTTCTATAGTCCTATAGGAAATAAGTATTTTAAACTGGAGGCTGAGAGTGTTCATAAACTGACAAACGTTAAATATGCTGTTTATGCTGTTTCACACTGAAAGCAAAAGTATTTCAGCAACCTTGTGAAAGGGTTAGGCTGGGGCTCAAACCTAAGGCCAGTAATGACATAGTGTCCTTATTTGCAATCACAGTTACATTAGAAGAAGGATGCAGCCTGGTATTTCTTTGAATTATTGTATAGCATTTCTGAGCTCTCTCTCACATGTGAATCGGCTTTGGTAATTCAACTGGTTGATGCTGTATAATCCATTACTCCTTCAAAAGTTCCCAATTTGAGCCAGGGGATAATAAGACAGTGGAAATAGTCTTCCTCTGGCTTCCTGCCCATTAGAGAACCAGTGAGTGAATCTACTCTGCAGCCACGTTTGCTGCTCTATCTAATAGCCTGTAGAAATCCTTCCACTGAGCTCGGCCTGCCATATTGGCAGAATGTGCGCCGGCTATTGGCAGAAGGATCGCCCAAGCTGTCTATTAACCTAATGGCGATGTTGGCTGTAAACTGCAGGCTGAGTCAACAACGCACAGATGGTAGGAAGATGGTGGAAACTTCACTGTGTCCACAAACTAATACAGTTGTCTTTAATAGGAAATGGTGAAATACGTTAATAAGTTAATAATATATAATCCTTTACAAATTCTTCGGTACTGCCTATGCCCCCCCCCATCATGCTTACTGAAGCGTGTTTTCAAGCTTCCCTGCCTCCATGGCAGCTTCTGTAGCCCAGCCACCATCCCACCATTCTCATCCCTGACTTGGTTGTGTATTCAAAGTTTCAGCTTGTCCCCTGTCTTCTCAGAAAATTGTGAAAGCCGGAGACAAGGACCTGGATGGGCAGTTAGACTTTGAGGAGTTTGTGCATTACCTCAGAGACCATGAGAAGAAACTCCGACTGGTCTTTAAGAGTCTGGATAAGAAGAACGACGGTGAGGAGTCTCGCTATAAACCGAGCAGACTTATTTTGCTGCTGTGGAGTATCACGTTGCAGAATTACGCCCCGGATTTTAATTCTGATTTTTCTGTGGCGCAGGCCGAATCGACTCTCAAGAAATCATGCAGTCCCTCCGTGACCTGGGAGTGAATATCTCAGAGCAACAGGCTGAGAAGATCCTCAAAAGGTGAGTCTTAGTGTGTGTGTTGTGTAGTTCATTTTGTGCCTTAAATCCTTCACTAATGTTTGCTCCTCTACATCACTTGACATCCTCCTCCCATCCTCTCCCCCTCTCTTTTCATTATACCTCTCTCAGTCAAATGTAACTGTAGTTTATTAGTAGTCCCCCACCTGCCTCTCTGGCTCTGCGACTACACCTGAAAGATCGTCTCCCTGGGATAGCTGGCCTATTTTACATGTTGTTAAAGTGAAAATCCGTGAGATTCTTGTTTTTTCACATCTTTGGTGCTCAGCCTCGTTGCCGTGGTGTTTCTGCACTGCACTTCCCAGAGATCACCTGTCAATCAAACAGTGTGTCCAGTACTTTTCTGTTGGTGAAGTGTGAGTTTCTGTAGGTGGCGCTCTTTTTTGTGTCTGTTCAGCCATGGTGACTATCGCTGCTCATGCTAACTACCCAGTTCTTCTCCTGTTTATTCCAACCAAACTGAAAACATAAAACGCATCACTTCCTGTGCGCCAGAGGATCTTTCCCCAGGAAAGACCTACCTGATACCACAGCAAATGTAAAAGCTTTCATGAACTAATACTATAAACTAACTGATGCAGGCTGAATCACTATTGGGTTATATCATTTGGTGATAGAGAATAGCCAAACTGACATTTATTTATATGAAAATGTTTCATATAAATAACCGTGGAGCTGTTTCCTCCACTGTGAACCTTTTTGTTGTACTACAAAACATGTGAACAAAGTGATAATCGGTTGTATTTCTTGGACGCTTTTGGTTGGACTCATATTAAACCAAGGTGAAATTGTCATCGTAGCTCAGTGTGATCCTTGTCTGTGGTTCCTCTAACCTCCTGTCTGTCTGTCTGTCTGTCTCCTTCTCCCTCGCTGGTCTCAGGATCAGGAAGGGTCTTATCTGGGCCCCTATCATGTAGTAAGTAGTAGCCTTTGTAGCCTGCTTGCCCAGCTTTTGTCACACCCATCACCCAAGTGTCCAAATGGTTGAAATCAACAGAGTGGAAAATGACACGTGGCGATATTGGGTGGTTCAATTGTGGCGTGATGTGAGAGCATCCTGCTAAACTAAAACAAAAGTTAGCATAGATTGAGAAAGCACAGTGCATGCGAGCACACAACTTGTTTCAACGATAAAGGGTTGAGAACAGGTACAGGTACTACTATTTTATTTTTTTTGCATTCTTAGCATGGATAAGAACGGCACCATGACCATTGACTGGAATGAGTGGCGGGATTACCACCTCCTGCACCCAGCCGACAACATCCCTGAGATCATCCTCTACTGGAAACACTCCACGGTACACAGTCAATTATCTGTGATTTATCTGTGTGATATTGATCCCATTCATATGTTGTGCATATTACAGCCAAATCCAGACGTAGTCATACCACCTAAGCCATGTCACCCTGCCAGGTTGCTGACCAGCGTGCCTTAAATACTTCTTAAGAGCAAAATAATTTACCCTAATCCCCTTTATCAGATCATTAGGCCAGCTCATCAGTCAGCTCATCAGAGCAAAAATTTCCCCCAGAAACTAACTTGCATATCACATTGCTATAGCGCACAGAAGTCATGGTTTCCCAAGTGAAACAAATGATCCAAAGGTGTATAATTGCATGCAATAGAATTAGACAAGCTGGGTTTTGATCTGCCATGCCTGCCAGTCTGCAACCAGGTGATAAAAAGAATTTAGCAATCATCCATTTACAATTACATCGATTAGAAACTTGAGTGAATTTAGAATTCACAAATTTAGAAAAATCTCCGTAGACGCACTCTCCTTGTTTCATGGGTGAGTCTTTGTTATCAAGGGCAAAGTAAAGTGTTGCTCTCTTATCCCTGTGAAAATGAAATGGATTTTCTGAAATGAAAATGTGAAGCCCTTTGAGACTGTAACGGTGATTAAGGGCTATACAAATAAAATGGGATTTGATTCGAAAATGATGAAAGTGACCCAAAGCACTGATTACAGAGCGACTGCGACCAGGGAGCAGCCTTAATTGATATGAGTCACTATCCAGCCTCAAAATAGGCTCATTTACTCAATACTGGGTGTGTGAAAAACTTTTTTTTTTGATTTGATTCATTTTAATTAAACAACTTAATAATTAAAATTTTATTTTAACAGTGAATGCTAAAGATGAAGACTGGACCCGGCTTGTCTAAATCATTAACCACTAACAAATTCACTCAGCTCAGCTTTACTTTACTTACTTTATGATTTATTGATGGACTTAACAAATGGGCATTTTCCCTTCATGGCTATGATTATATACAAGCCTCTCACAATTTACCAATTACATACTGTCTGCATCATACAAAAATATGATGATAACATGTGTGCAGAGTTCTAGTAACCAGGTAAGACACGGTGTTGTGAACAAATGCTGCTCACTTCCTGCGTGCTCGACAGACTGCAGCGCATTGGCCAAGGTTTGCCCAAACCTCCCTGGCTTAATCCCACACTAACTCCCCCACACTTTACTCATGTTGTCCTTTATTGATATCACTGCCAACTGCATGGTGTCACCCCGTCATCGCCTCTGACTCACTGAAGGGCTGCAGTGAAGCGCCACCGTGTCGATGCCCTCCGCTTTCCCTTTGCAGATCTTTGACGTTGGGGAGAGTTTATTGGTGCCCGACGAGTTCACAGCGGAAGAGAAGAAAACGGGCATGTGGTGGCGACACCTAGTGGCCGGAGGAGGAGCCGGCGCTGCATCTCGAACCTGCACTGCACCACTCGACAGGCTCAAAGTACTCATGCAGGTAAAACACTCATCTACACACCTCCCAGGTATAAAGGACCACTAGCTCAACTTTGGTTGGTTAAATAGGTGGTCTTATTGATTCTTATTGTGGTTTTCAAATTGTCCTTCAGATTATATACACCTCTTTATCTTGACATAAAGCAAATTTCTTTTCTTCTTCTTCATTTGTCAGTAGCAAAAACTCCTGGTACTTCCAACGCACGGCATTACCATAAGACTGTTGTTGTTTTTGACCCACAAATGTGGATTAGTTGTGTAACAGCTGTCCTAAGGATTCCCATCTCTGCAATTCAGCCGATAGAAAGCAAAAAAATGTGTCAACTACAACAGTTTATCTTCCGGCTCATTTTAAGAGAGAGATCTGTGAGGTGGGAGGCAGGCACATCCCACAGTCCCACGATGTTACTGGGAGGGAGGAGACAAAGCTGGGGGTGGAGGTTTTGGGTGAACACCTCGTATGTCAAAATTTTCAACACAGCTAAAAACAGTCAACATGCACTTCTGATGCAAAGGACACACCAAAAAGGATGAGCAGAATAAAGCCATTGCGACGAAGGGGTTTATTCTACGCATGCCCTGATAATACATCAGTGAATCAGAGTTGCAACTAAAGTTTATGTTTTTGTTTATTTCATTTTAATATGTTTGAGTCACGGCGTCTTTGCGTGGAATTCTGCAGACAAATGCGTTACTAATTAAGTGTGATTCCTGGCGTAATGTGGATACTACTACTACTACTCCTAAAGTAACTGATTACCTTGCTCCGTCTTCAGAGAAGGGCGTTTTCATTCCGGACAGACTGAACCAGCAGGAAGTGTATTTGTATGCACAGTGATGACAGGCGACGTCTGTCCTGGCCTCCCCAGGTTCACGCCTCCAAAAGCAACAGCATGCGTATCGCCGGCGGCTTTTCCCACATGATCCGGGAGGGCGGCGTGAGGTCGCTGTGGCGAGGCAACGGTATCAACGTCATCAAAATCGCCCCCGAGTCTGCTATCAAGTTCATGGCCTATGAGCAGGTAGGTACCATGACGGATTAAAACGCACCTCTGAATTAAGTAGGTCATTTACTTTTATCACACTTAGTATCGTTGCTCTTGGCAAAGCAGGATGTTTTGTGTTCTTACACGGTTTTGTCAGATTAAACGGTTGATTGGGAGCAACCAGGAGACACTGGGCATCGCGGAGAGGCTGGTGGCAGGTTCTCTGGCTGGAGCCATCGCACAGAGCAGCATCTACCCCATGGAGGTAAGGAGGCACCTCGACCACAGAACTGCTGTCTGTTACGTTACACTCACCTATACTATAGTTTCTGATGCTAGCCAGGTCTTCCAGGTGTGTGCCACAGACAAAAAAACAAATTGATCTGTGAGAAATGCTCGTATGAAATTGAAATATATCTGTTGTTCACACCATTTGGTAAGGTTTTCTCTTAATCTTGTCACACCATATATTTCATTCAAATATTAACACGTGTGCTCCAAATACACAGTGTGAATTGTTTTGGTCTTTTAACAACTAATACCAGATATTTACTAAATTAACATGCCGTTATTGTCGCTAGTGCTTTAACTTTGAAAAAGGACTTCCTTTGAAAAATATTTGTAATTAATTAAATTCTTTTTGAAAATTATACAATCTTGTTGTATATCATTTGACTGAAAAATGTTATTAGTTTTGATAAAAGATGAAACAAAAGAGCATGCTTCCTCTCCTTTCAGGTCCTGAAGACTCGCCTGGCGCTGAGGAAGACTGGCCAGTACTCCGGCATTGCGGATTGCGCCAAACACATCTTCCGCATGGAGGGCATGGCCGCTTTCTACAAGGGCTACGTCCCCAACATGCTGGGCATCATCCCCTATGCTGGCATTGACTTGGCCGTCTATGAGGTCCGTGCTTGTTGTTGAGGGCTGGGTCGTCTTTTTCCACGTCTGTCTTTGGGGGTTCAGGTCCAACCGCTCTGCTCTCTCTCTCTCCCCTGTCAGACTCTGAAGAATTCCTGGCTGCAACGCTTCGCCACGGACAGCGCCAACCCCGGGGTGTTTGTCTTGCTAGCATGTGGTACCACATCCAGCACCTGTGGCCAACTGGCCAGCTACCCGCTAGCTCTGGTCAGGACCCGAATGCAGGCACAAGGTCAGTCCCTGCTCTGTGGGAGGGCTTTCCACCAACACCTGCTCTCTTCCAGGAGGATATGAACGTGTGATTATGAGCTTCGGGAATCTGTGAGAATGCTCTGATGGATTGGCCACTGATTAATCAACCAGTTTTCATTCTAAATTATTAGCTTGGTGGTCTCTAAGTTGGTTCATCAAAATCGGCAATTCCAGCACACAAAGAAATGTGATGTTGTGAAATTTCTCTACATGTGGCAAAAGTGTCTTTACCCCCCGTTTGCTTGATTCTTATTTATATGCCATTTTTTTCTTTGCTGTATTGGCATTTTAGGTCACTTTAATATTCTGTTATTCTAACAAAACAATTGGGTAACCGGTTAACCAAACCGTGCCGTGGTCTAAGCAGCAGAGGCTTGAGTGATTCCCATTACAAAACCATTACAAAATTGTTTAAATGTTGTTTTTTTAAAAATTCAAATTACTCTTAATCGATTATGGCACGCAGAGATTTTCTATTTTGTGCAGTAGATTCAGAGCAGATCATAGTATTAGTAGTAATATGTAGTAAATATATTCAGCAATTAGGCTTGCTGGACTTTGAGATACCTGGGTGTCAGGTGCCATATGTGGATGAAGGCCAAACATTACAAGGTATCTTTAGGCAGTGTAGTGTCTTATCAACCTGTCCTCCCATGGTTTCTCTCCAGCTACCCTGGGAGGAGGCCCTCAGATGACCATGATGGGCCTGTTCAGACACATCGTCAGGACGGAGGGCGCCACGGGCCTCTACCGAGGCCTGGCGCCCAACTTCATGAAGGTCATTCCAGCCGTCAGCATCAGCTACGTGGTCTACGAGCACCTCAAGATCACCCTGGGGGTCCAGTCTCGGTGAGGCAGGGAGGCGGACAGCACGGGCAACAGGCCATTTGCTTTTCTTTTTCGGGGCAGAGCGTTGGAGAGAGGACCATGCGGGGCTAAGCCAAGCAACGGGAATGGGAAAAACACTTAAGTTGAGGAGCTTTTGAGGTTTTACCTGCCCAATTCCAAGGTTTAAAGGGTGCACATAAGATGGAGGGATGGTCAGATGAAGGGAATGAAGACAAAATACACACTGGAAGGGTATTGGAAAGAAGGAGGTCGATGAAGACATTGTGTATGGAGTAACACCGGACAGAGGCATTCTCTGTCGTCGTGGTAAACATGAAATTCTTAGCGTCATTATTTAAAGCATTATTTCAGCAATCGAGTGCTTCAAAGAGTCAATTTCGCTTCGCTTAATGTAGGTGTAGAAAGACCAAGGAAGTCAGTGATTTGGGGACCAACTCTGCTGTCCAGTACTGTTTCACTGTAGAAGGTGTGCGTTGGTGTGAGGGAGTGAGGTAACTTAGATCGTCCTTTAGGTGGAGAGAGAGGAAAGAATCAGTTCGAAGGGCTTTGCAGAGACATATCGCATTCCTCGTGTCTCCCTTTTGGAAGACTTGCACACTAACCAATAAAAGTGCATGCACAGATTGTGCAGCCATTTCATGGAGATGTCATGGCTGCAGGGTTTTAGATTCCAACTGGACTGAAAAATAGTGAATGTGTTTTATATGTTTTATTTATTTATTTAGATGTGGTCCTGACAGTGGTTCTCAATCTGGTCCTCAGGGTCCAGAGTCCTGCTGGGTTTCTATCCTACCAGGTAGTTCACTGCATTCACCTGGTGTCCTAGTAGACAGATAGAATGGAAACTACCTGGTAGATTTCTATATTAAGTAAAAGCTCTTGAAGAGATCTATTTAGTCGTGCAACTATCTCTTTATTAGTGCTTTTATATGATGACATTAACCTTATCAAAATATATTTACATCATTTGGTCAAAGATATGCCCACTTTTTAATTTTGGCTTTCCTGTAAGTTTGCCAAAACCTACATACGCCCCTCTGGCTCCAAGCCCTCGATGTCCACTTGAGCAACATTGTAGATGATTTGCAAATATCAGTCACAAAACAACATTTTTAATGAAAATCTCCTTGGTTAGAGAAGGCAATTTGCCGTTACGGTTGACTGACATCTCTCGATGCCGACCAGTATGGCCTTTTTTAAGGCCAGAATGTGAATTCAGCATGAGGGGAAAAACCGTTGGTCCTTGACACAAACATGTAGAGCAATGAAAGCTGGTTTTCATGTCTTCCTGTTGGAAGAGTGTGAGTTAGTCAGGTTTTGTTGGGGTTATGGTCTTTAAATTTCAAATTTTGGGCTTTTAATTATAGCGACCCATCAGGCCTATTATTTGTTTTGAAGCAACGGCACACCATTATTAGTGTGCAAACTTACAAGTCTCTCATTTACCATCTCACTTTAAATTGAGCAATAGCATGACTGAAACAATAGCAATTAAAACTACTATTATTATTAATAATAATATTATTATTATAGAAAAACAATGCTGAATAATAGTAGGAAACAACGGGGCATGAATCCATGAATGAGTCCTTAAAGTGCAAAGTACTTTACCTTATGGTACTTTAAGTACCGTATGTGCCAATATGGTAGTGTACTCAACAAATACCTCTGGAGCATTTATATTAGGTCACATGCAGAAGTGCCGTTTTAGAGTGACAATGTGATTTAACATTTTAAATGCACTTTGGACTGAGTTCAAATGAGTTCATTACCTCCCCATGTTAAGGCAGCTGACCTAGTTGCACCTGGGATGTCCCATACCATTTCACCACAGTAAAAAAAAGCTGTACACTCCACCAAATTATAGTATGTACACGGTTTCTTGACTCACAGAAAAAACTTTCTGAGTAGGCATAAGCGGTATACAGATTTCTCAACACACAATGCTCCCAATCTGTGTGCATTGTTAGTTTCTGACTAAACTAGGGCCGAGCTGTATTTCCTATTGCGTATGAGCAGTCCTCTGGTTTTGAAAACCTTTATTGTCAGACCAGTGGACAACACTAGTTCTGCAGAGTCATTACATGATTTAAAATGGCTATCCTTAACAGTGTTCATTCAATAGCTGAAGACCAACTAAGTAAGGTAAATAAACTGAAACCTCAGTCACTGATCCTGACAAAGTTTTGCTATATCCTGTTTAAATTTCTCTCCTAAAACTACACACAGCAGCTTTAAAGAGGTTACACTAGCATTATCTATACCGTTTATGTTGACAAACTGAGTTGACAGATGTTGTGTGGTTAGTTGGTACCTTTTTCATATATTTGTACAGAAAGGAGGTGAGTGCAATAGGCCTAAAGTCACTTATTACATTGGGCCGAGACAATAGAGATCCTCCATAACTTATGTACAGCGTTTATGGCTTTTAGACCACCCATCTAGACCACTCTTAATATGAGCAGGGCAACTACCTACATATTCTCGGGGTCCTTAAAAAGTCTGAAAATAAATTAGCCAAATTTAAGGTATTAAAAAGTCTTAAATTTGGCTCTCTGAAATGTGCAGACCCTCTGGTTGCAAGAAGCTAGGTCCATTCAGAATAGTTCACCAGCAAAACATTTTCCATTCTTGCAAATACATGCCTATCTGCGTTGTATGGCAGGACTAGCACTCTCAGCATTTGACTTCTGCCTGTGTCAAACGGTCACAGAGCTCCACGAGTGCCTTGAGTGTTGATAGTTAACCATCAGCGCCAACCCTTCTCTTAAAATACGCATCCATACTAAAATAGGTGGCGTCTGTGAAACACTTAATGCACTTTAAGGTACTCTGCTTTGCCAAAATAAAATGTTCTCTTTGTTTTGTTTTTTACATATGTATTTATTTATTTATTTTTACAAAAATCTGTGATCCATTGGTAGTACGGAATAATACCAGGTTTTGTTGTTTTTTCGTATAATATTCAGGTGGTGCTTTGGTTTTAGAGAAGTCTGTGGTGCAAATGAAAGTGCATGAGTTTGTTTTCTAGTGAAATGAATGTTTTCTAAATGAATGGGAGTCAAATTCAGAGTTGAATCCAAAATGCTTTGGTTTGATGATTTCACCCCAAAATTAGTCATCAGATCTCTTCACATCTCCCACTATTTTCACATCGGCAGCCGTTTGTATGGTGATAACCAGAAACCATGCATTTCAATTGCAAAAAGGACATTTGACTATCATGAGAAAAAAAAACATTCTGTGTGGGTGGTCTCTTTGGTGGTCAACCAGGTGTGCTCTGGTCAGTATGAATGCATCAAACTATATGAGATCATTTGGAACACCTGAAGTCTTACATGTTGAACTCTTTGCCTGCAACCTTCACAGTGAAAGGCTGCTTTGTCAGTTGCCTTACTAGAGCACCATGTCTGACCATCCTGTCACTTTGTAGCTGGTGGAAAAGAGACAATGGGGCTAAAGTCAGTCGTTCATCAGTGGTCCAGAGGAATGGTAGATTTGGTTGCAGTCGTCTTAGCCCACTCCTCTTTTCTCCTCTCTCTTCCTGGTACAGCAAATGCTTGTATGTGACCCCCTTGCCCTGATACCTGGCATCATATATGCATTAAATGGTGACACAGAATGCTGTCACTACGTGGCTGAACGTGAACTTCTTCCCAGCTGGTATCAAAAAAGTTCTGCATTTTTGCTTCAGAACATATCAAAGCCTGAATCCACATTTTGTTCAGTAAAAAAATATAATTACGTTGCATTGACTGATCATCGGGCTGATTTTCAATTAACTTGAAATTTACAGGAACTGCTAGACTATACACACTGAAGGCTATCATGTATAGTATCTATATATTGGTCTCGTGGTGGCATAGTTTACAAAATGTATCTGATATATATTTTTATTTTATTTTTAAAAATGCTAACTGTATTTGAGGGGTGCAGGAATAAGTTTGAAAACAATTGTAATTGTATGTAGACGCATCCATTGAAAGAATATAATGGTAAAAATATTTATGCTTGTATGGGATCAACTGTTAAATAAATTTGCTCAGCATTTAACTTGTTGAAGATTTGTTTTGGTTTGACTTTTGACTGTGTACTTGAAATCACACTTGAAATTTTGCGTCACATGATAAATGCTTCATATTTGTGCCCATGTAAGAAACTGAAATAAAAGAAAGCCAGGCAACAAGGCAACCTCACTGAATTTTCAAATACATCTTACATGGAAGCAACAATAGCAACATGGTGTACAACCCTCAAAGATTCCCAAAGCATAGCTGTGGTAAGTTAGAAGCTATACATTGCTCTTATACTTTCTGTGTTTATATCCCTGTAGTAGATGTTACTAGAAGCCAAGTGTAGTGCAAAATGGCACACAGTGATTGCCAATCTAAGAGCCTCCATTTTTATAAAGTCAAGATGAATGTATAATGTAAATTTAACACAGATTTGTCACAAAAGTGCTCCAGAGTATAAAGGACGCCAATACAGATAAAAATGATACACATAAGAAACACTGGGGCTAAGCGGGGTTAAAAAAGGACTGGGCCTAGAATTGAGCCCTGAGGGATCCCACAGTTGATGACGATGAAACTGCATATGACAGAGGAAGGATCAGAGTCAGCTCAGTGCTTAAGGCAGTCACCTAGAATTGCAAGATCTACTGTGTCAAATGCAACACTATGGTCTTAGAATTGAGCAAACTCTTGCATCCACTGTTAAAAAGAAGATAATTGCTAATTTAGGAATGGCTGTCTAGTGGACTATAACCTGACTGAAATATGTCCAGTGGTCTAAAACCTGGTTGTAATTTCTCAAATATGTTGTAGCTGTTAATGACCTTGCAGCTCACAATTATTTAGGATGGAGACAAAAGATGACAGTTCACAAATTAAGTTCACAACTGAACAAGGTTCAAAGACTCAAACTACTGAAAATCGGTGGCAAGTAACTGTGGTGCGCAAGAGACATGGATGTTACAATCGTGAAATGTTAAAATTGAATGAATAAAGTTGTTTCAACAGGTGTATAAACTAAAACAGCAATGGAGCTGTGTCATTTGCCAAGAATCTGAGTTAGCAAGGGAGGTAGGAGAGCATCTTAAGTAACTTTTGTGAACAGTAGCTACACTGACACCACAACCTGATAGCCTAGGTTGAAGGAAGTGAAAGACAACCTGGGGGGAGCAGATTAAATAACTTCAATAAATAGGGCAGAATCAATCAGACTCCAGTTTCAATAAAAGCAGAATTGCAATAAAAGTAATAAAATCATGGCAGATGAAAAGACTTGTTTATTAGCAGTTCTGGGAGGCCAAGGTGGTACCTATAGTGATTGCGGGGCATGACCTATCACTCCACCTTGTCATCCCTGTTATCTGACCTGGTATTTATTTTTTTAAATTTTGAATATTTCTTTCCATTTTTAGATGCTTCCTCGCGTAAGGGTTAAAAAATATATATTTCTATGTAATGTATTTTCATGTTTTGTCTGCGTGCCGTTTGGAGACGGCCCCTTGGCAGCTCGGGCTCACAGCTCAGACAAACAGAACCGCTCTGTTTTCTGGTCCTGCTCTGCAAGGGACTGTAGACAAGACATTTGCTCGCGTATGAACGTAAAACTAAACGTCGTGACAGTGTACCACGCGTGCTGGAGGGTTTAGTACTACACACTGCCACCCTCCTTCACCAGCAGTAAGGACCCATCTGAACCCCAGGCTCTGAAATCAGCTGATCATAAAGACGCTGAGTCAGCTGGTAGTGCTAGTCTCATGGCATGGTGGTGACTGGGAAGAAGTCCTCCAATTTAAGTGTAAGTTTTGCAAAATAAATCAGATATCTTTCATCATATTTTTTGCGACAATTTCGTAACAGTATAAACACGTCTTTTGTTATGCTGCGGCATGCACATGTATATTTGTGCAACATTTGCACAGTATCCCGAAGTTTATTTGAGTATTTCACCACATCCTTGTTTGGATCCGAGAGCCACAGTCACGAGTTCTTCGTGAAAAAGGTGTAGTCATTTCCTACAGGCTATATCGCCGTTATCCTAAGGGCAAACTGGAGCACGGAAGTCGTCTGCGGACACAACGTTACTTCCATCATAATCTGAGATACTGAGTTGCCAAAAAATGCCTTCGCTCGAGGACGTGAAGCTGTGTTTGGAAAGCGCGGGGCAATCGCACGTCCTGCAGTTTTGGCCCGAGCTATCCGAAGAGGAGAGGGCTCGCTTTCTCCTGGATCTGTCTCAGTTGGATCTAAAC
>CABFOQ010000314.1:0-21819 GCA_900660455.1 Gephyroberyx darwinii | reverse complement strand
AGGCCACACGCTGGAGCGACGGCGAACTAGCTTCCTGGATGGGACCCTGCGTCGGGGGCTGAAGACGGGTTCCATGAAGAAACAACGCATGGAGGAGGAGCAGATGCTGGAGATGTGGATAAAGGAGGAGACCTCTGCCACCAGGGCGAGCATCCTGGAGAAATGGTCCCGCCTCAAAGGTCTGGACCAGCACCAGGCCATGCTCAAATACATGACCATCATTAAAGAGTGGCCTGGCTATGGATCCACGCTTTTCGATGTAGAGGTAAATTTACTGGATCTTTGATTGTGACTTAGATTATGATTGGATGTTGAAAAGCCTGCAGTGCACATGGCGTGGTGTTGATCGGATCCTGTGTGTGTCTTTGCAGTGCAAAGAAGGAGGCTTCCCTCATGACCTGTGGTTGAGTGTGAGTGCCGAGAATGTGTCTGTCTATAAGAAAGGAGAGCCCAAGCCTCTGGAGACGTTCCCATATGAGCACATCATTTTCTTTGGTGCGCCGCAGCCCTGCACCTACAAGATCACTGTGGATGAGAGAGAGATGTTCTTTGAAACGCCACAGGTACATATTTGTCTCTGATCTTCTCTGTAGAAAATTGTATATGAATTAAAGTAGGATATATAGAAGAGAACTTTTTACACATGTCCTTTAAAAATAACGTTTTGTTGCTTTGCTGTTCTGGTGACCGTTGTGTTCCATCTGCGTCCGGCCAGGTTGGAGAGATCACAAAGATCATGAAAGCCTACATAAACATGATTGTTAAGAAGCGGTGCAGCGTGAGATCTGTGTCCAGCTATGGAACCAACTGGATCCGGTGATGGACAGGACCGGCTCCAGTGTGTCCCAAAAGGAGCATGGGAATGTAGAGAAGACGAGAGGAACAGATCACCTCCGCAGAGAAGATTTTGACTGGCCATACAGCAAAATAGACAAACTCTGCTCATGAAGACTCTCCTTTGTATAGAGTCATAAAAGTGGTTGATGTCCTCACTTCTTACGGAAACATTTGGAACATTCTAGCATCTGCACAATTATAAGCTTTACAGCTATCTTGACCGAGTATTGCTTTCCTCCATGCAGTCTCCAAACTGAACAACCATGTTATTCAATTATTTACACTGGTCATTTCTCACGTCTTGCTTCACATGTACTTTAGGCATCAAACATATTTTCAAGGATTTTTTGAACCTCTACATATTCAGGAAAAAGTGACTGAGCATGCATGCTCTTCTTCAGCAAAGCCCTCTTTCATATCACCACACACATTCACACCTAAATTCAGAACCATTTCCAAAAAAGGTTGATTGCTTTCAAGCCCACATCCCAAAAAAACTTCTTAATATAATATGTTGCAGTGGCAAATATGTTCTGAATGAGTTGAACATTCAAATGATTTTTCCACCGAATATGGAGGCCCATTGTTGCGAACGTCCTCCTGAATGGAGATTCCCTCAGGTTAATGGGCAATATGACTGTCACCATGCCAGGGAGATTATCTCCCTCATCTTGCCTTATATAAGTTTCACTGCTTCCAAGTAATTTGTCTGCTATTTTGGACTAATAGTTTCAGTGCAGATATGGCCTTTTAGGAACGGAATGTAAGATTTGTGGTTGAGTATCTTGGTGCAGTGGTAGCTGTGGCTTCCATGAATGCATGTGCCTCAAAAGCACAGCCTCATCTTGAGGAAAACATTTGCCTTTTTATGAATTTATAAAGGATCGCAGCAAACAAAGATATCCAATCTGTATAACTGCTGCATTAGTACAGATGCAATGTGTATAACCACTGCAATAGAGTATTTTCACAAAATGTGCCATTTACTAAAAAAAAAAAAGTTGTTGAACATTTTGCGCTTTTACCTGTAATTGATTATACTAGAACTAGTACTCATTGGTGAACTGTTTTATTGGAACCTTTATGTGACTGAAACTGATGTTCGTGGGGTATGTTTTGAGAAACAAGTGTGATATTGCTTGGCATTTCTGTCTAAAGAATGTTTTATGTGTTTCAGATGGTGTCAAAGGCCATGTGAGGGTGGGGTATTTATTATGTGAACTGTTAATGGGATGGGAGGGATGGCTGAGACAATACACAGAAGCCAACTCAGAGAGTGGAACAGTGTAATGTATTAATGCAACTTTGTTTAGTATTTGTGTTGTCCTATTATTTGTGCATTCAGGGACACAAAATTCATGAGATGCAGAGATAGACAAATTGGTCATGACTTATTACAGATTTCCTCCTTTTTGTGCCCATTTGCTGGGAGCTGTTGCTCATAAAAGTGATCAAGGACATGTCATCAATACTTAGGATGCTCACTTCTTTTTGTTGTCTTGTTTAACCTGAGGATATTTCCCTTGAAGGACACTTCGGCCACTGTGGATGAAAACAAAGGATGCAGGCCTATGCCAATCAAGCTATAGTCCGTGATAACAGTGATTTGTGTAGGCTACATCAACTGAATCTTTACCTCACATTGCATTGCTGTCTCAGTCTTCCATTGCTCTCCAATCTCATTGACTTAGGCTATCTGGTCAGCTGCCGGCGGCCACACCAGAAACTTATCTTGCCATTGATGATGACTGTACTTATGAAAATTTTGCTTGTTTTGAAGAAAAAACTCAGAAAATGTTTTATAACTGAATTTAAAGATGCTTTAATAAATTATTGTATTTCATAAGGTGTCTGGTGTGTGTGTTATCGTTGTATCATCGTCTCTCATGTCCTGTCTTTGAGGAAATGGAATTTAGGGTCTACCAGATCTCTCGATCCGTCATTTCTTTCTGAGTCAGACTGGCAAACAACCACATAACAAGATACAATGTAACAAGATAACATTTAATGAACAACACTGGAAATATAATATCTCTTCTTTATATACTTTTCCCATTGGCCCTTACCCAACAGCTGTGTTATAATGTAGAAAAGTACAATTGCTGGAGAAATTATATGGGCTAGCTGTAAACCATCGAAGAAGCAGTAGTAGTAGCAGGAATAGTAGCACTAGCCTTAGGGTGTTATGAGGTGATGGCTAGATGATTACTTGTGGTTGCTAGGTGATTACTAGTGGTGCTACAGTGTTACTAGGTGGAAAACAGCCTAGCCTACAGCTAGCCCACTATTAAAGAAATAGTGTATGTGTATGAGTGTGTTAGCTTTCACCTATCCCCTTGGTTCTCCAAATCCAGTCCCCAGAAAAATTAGGTATAGTTTCACTGTTATTTTACACCATAGAAGTTCATAAAATGATAGAGGATAATGAATAAGGATGGCTATTTTGTTTTGTCCCACTGATAACCCACCACCTACAGTATGGGCAGTTATGTAAGTCTCTCTGAATCACATCCAACAGCAAAAATCTTCTCAAGTGGCGTTCCATCACACAAAACATTACCGACGGGGGTCCGTGATCTAATGTGTATCTGTTGGGGTCCCTGAAAAGAAAAGATTGGGAAGCCCTGATCTAACCCACTAAGAACCTCGTCTTTTCTATGGGTTGCTTCACCCTCAGGCTGTGTGTGAGTGAAATCACAGTTTTTACTAACAACAGAGTCAGGAGTTCCTGACGTCAGCGCCGTATAAAGTAGAGGTCCACCCTCAGCCGGAGCTCACAAACGTTAGGGAAGTTAATTTTCAAGCAAACGGGCAATTTCACAAGTCGCAAAATGCTCGGAGTTTACAGAGCTTTAACCATAGTTTTTATCTTTATATTATACGCTATTGCTACTACTGAGGCGCAGACTCCCGCTCCAAGTAAGTTTTGTTCGCTTGCTAGCTAAATTAGCCTCCGAGCTGTCTGTTATTGTCTTGCCAGGGTCAGGTCATGAGGCTGAAGGAAGATTGTCATATGACGGCCGCAAAATGGATTTTCACAAATCATGGGATTGAAGCGGATAATATAATTATATTGTTATCATTTGCATAGAATTTTATCATTAATTTACACTTAACTTTATTTGTTATCTAAACGAACTTTACTGTTCTTCAACCGAACTTGTTCGCTAGGATGGAACTCTCTTCTTCCGGTTATCAGTGATTTTCTGTTCACGTTGCTTTGGCACTAATAGCTGAATGTGATTTGTCCCCGTGGGCAGATAATTAACTGCTCAGAAACAACCTGTAGCTAGACTGTGCTGCATTTTCTTTTCTTATAAATAAAGCTATACTAAAGATAGACCAACCAGCGCTAGAATACAATGTAATGTACAACCGTGAGGGCCTCGTTGTTCGACACATCTTCTCTATTTCAGCTACTTGTGCCTCGAGATCCAACACCAGCTGTGATGAATGCCTGAAGAATGTGACAGTAAGAAGCTATGCTAAACTCATACACACGTTGAAAGTCTTCTCAGAACTGTACTTACTTTTTGACATATGTTACCAATACCAATATTATTGCTTTGCTGTGTTTGTTGCAGTGTTTGTGGTGCATAACAACTCAACAGTGCATCGACTACCCTGTGAGGACCATCTTGCCCCCCCGCAGTGTGTGTGCATTACCTGAAGCACGATGGGGTCTATGCTGGGGTATGGCTGCAACCATTTAGTCCTCAACCCAGTTACCTAGAAATCCCAAATGTGGATAATCGCTACATCTAGTCAAACATTTGTATTGTGTATATTTTAATAGTAGTTGTGTGGTTTTCCTTTTTGTAACTTAAGTTTGTATCCGTCCATCATTTGTAGTCAACTTCCAGACCTTGATCATTACCATGTCAGTACTGGCTGGCATCATCATCATCGCCATCTTTGTTTGCTGCTTCTGCTGCTGCAAGTGTGAGAGAGTGGGGTAAGCAGTGCAAAGCAACACATTCAATAACATTTTATGTTCAACTTAAGTTCAACTTCATAAAACATATGCTTGTACAATGCAGTAAAAGGTTTTCTCACGTCCTGCAGATTCTAGACCCACTTAAGTACTATCTAAACCGCAAAACAACGGACCAAACAAATGTTTATAAATCTTGTTTAAAAACACCCACAACCACTTAAGTAATCACACCAATTTAAGACTATGTTCTGTGAACATGCTAATGAGTCACATCAAGTGTTGGCATTGAAATCTGGTTCAGCATCTTAGGAAGGAGGAAGAACACAATGGGCGATTGTTCTGCAAGGCTGATACAGCCGTCTCCAAAAGCCTGCCAGAATTTGTGGCAGCAGTTTAGCTTTGAAGCTAACTCCGCTCCTCCTGATAAGCTTTTTCGGATCACTCACTCCAGTCCACACTAAAGATAAAATTCATTCTATAATGGTTGTTGTAGACGAGGAGTCACATTATTGCCCTTTGATGTGCTTGGCTTTGTCACATTGCGCTGGGCTTGAAGGAAAGCAGATCCCACTTTGTCTTTCCAGCGGAGACACACTCCCACTCCCTTTTCATTTTATTATGTAAAAATTTATTAAGACAGAAATAAATCCCCTTTATGTATTTTATATTCCAGGAACAAGAGAGAAGATGCAAAGGTAGAGCGACAAGCTCGCGCCAGGAAGGCCCGTCAGGACGAGAGGTAAATGTTCTATTGAGCATATCTTTTTGCAGCCATTCAAATCTGAAATGGGTTTTTGCCAGATACAGTCAGCATACTGCAGTGATGGCCTGTGCTCATCCTTAGAACATAATTCAAATAACCAAAATAGGCTGATGTTCAACGTGCCTGGCCTTCTCTCTTGTCTAAAGAATCATCTTTGTTTCTGTCCAAACAGGAAAACAGAGATGAAGCTGAGGCATGATGAAATCAGGCAGAAATATGGTGAGATACATTCACTGTTCATGATGTACAAATGTGTGTCTTGTGTTGTTTAATGAAACAAATAATCAGAACTTTGTAATGTCAGTGATGCTGCAATGATTATTTTGACTGTGCTTAAAACAGCAGTGAAGTGATAAAAAAAACCCAGTAAGAAGGGAAGATAACATGGAGGTTTGTGCAGGTGAGGTAAAAGAAATCTCATGGGGCTGATTAAAAAAAACAATTAACTTCATAACAAACAAGGGATAGAAAGAAGCAAAACAAAACGACAAACCAGCTTCATCTCATACTGCCACCTACTGGAGAAAAACTATATTATACAGTTCCTGATTATTTTCTTTGTTCATCATAGTTGTACTAACAGTATAATATGCTGTAGAACCTCAGTTATCTGAAACTCTGACATCCAAACTGACCATTACCCAGCCATTTCTTTATTATTATATTATTGATCCCTGCGCTTTGAGTTACTGCAACTGCAAATTACTATATGCTGAATTTTGGAACACACATTACTCATGTTTAATATTTTTAATAGGCTGTGGCCCACCATTTTAATGAAATTCAGTCATCCAAATTTAACTAATCTGACAATTTTCCATCCCTAATTGGTTCAGATTAGCATGACTCTACTCTAGCAGTACTGTATTGGTTATGTGATTTTCTTCTACTTTTTTTCCAGGTCTGGCAAAGGGTAATCCTTACTCCCGTATGGAAGATAATTAAGAAGAATCTCAGGGACATTTCTTTCTTCTTTTTTTTTTTTTTTTTTTCTTTTTTAAATCCCTTTTGATTATCTTATTAATGCCACTAACATCAGCATAGCTTATCTCCTTTGGGGGATGCTGTTAAAGTAGCTTCTGATAACTGTGATGATCTGATTTTGGTGTGTCAGTGTTAACCAAAGAATGTGACCAAGAGGGTTGGAAATCAGTTAGACTGAGTATGCGCTCTATTTTAAACATGTTCTCTCATATCCTATCTAACGCGCCATTCTCATACATGTCGTTCACTATGGCATTGTGTTGTTAGTTTTACGTTTCTGATCCAGTAATGCTGATGTGAATTATTTTAGCAGATTCTACTAAGAGAGAGCTACTCACTCATCTTTTGCTTTAAATGTGATACATGAATGTAGCAGCATGATAACCTTGTTTTTCTTATTTACACTGGAGCCCAGAAGCAAAGGCAGGACTGTCGGAAGATATTATCCAAGAGCATTGGAAAATATATTATCAAATTTACTTCTAACCATTTGCATAAAACCCAACACCTTTTATATTTCAATGCCACCAGTTTTTCAGTGTTTGTACTGTATTCATTTTGTAACTAGCAAATTGGTTTTCACATTTGTAAACATTATTGCCATATGTCATGTGTTAAGTTTAACATTTTTTCTATCAAAACTTCATTTGAAACATTTGCTTTTGTGTTTTACTACTTTTTGTATCATTCAAACTGTTGATAAATGTTTGACTCATATGTGAATGAAAAGTGTTTCAAGATTTGAGGAAATTTGAGAAAATGCATCCTTGAATAACATAAATTAATGAATTTGACTTGATGCTGGGGGCAGGTTTATTTTATTAAATAGAATATCAGCATTTTGTCCTAGAGAAATGGATTAGTCCGGTTTCTTAAACTATGGATCAGACTCCAAGTCAGTCCCAACTTACTTCTGGTTGGTTCTCAGGTTACAACAATGGAGAGGTGTTCCTGGCTCCCAGGACGAAGGAGTTTGGTTACTATTTGGGTCTGTAGGACTAAAAAAGTTTACGAACCCCTGGACTAAAGGTTGGATTTCAAGGGTCCTTTTGTTTAGTCTATCTCATGGGGATGCGCATTATCTTGCGCGCTCACGTATCCGCGGCCCCGAGGAAAGGGGAACACGTGACCCTTGTGAGCCAATTGCATTTTAAACTTCAATGCGCGCTCCTGGTCGAATCGAAGGGGACGGAGGAGCTGAAAACCCGCTACCAAACTGCCAGCTTCCCGGCTAACAATCTGTCCTCACAATATTAATAAAGTCTTAGCAGGATGTCCGAAGAAAAGCCAAAGGTCAGTACTTGTTTCTATGAACGAATATTTTGTATATATTTGCAAGTAGTGGGCTTCCAACGGTGTTGATGATGCCACTTGCAAGTTAACGTTAGCTTTTTTGCTAATCTAGCTGCCAGGCTAGAGATACCGCATTTGAGCGGGTAGACTGAGAAAACAAAGGTTGACCAGTTTGTAGATCTTTGGGTTGTATGCATACATTTACAAGCTTTTGGTGTTCTTACAATACCAGGCTTGGCTATCGCTCCTTACCGGTCTAAAGTAACCTACAGATTGTTCCAGTTTCATAGCTTTCCGGTGAAATGAATGATCTGTATTCTTTTTTTGTTTGCGCCATTGTGGCTTTCTGCGCCAGTTTAACCCTGGATTAGCTTGCTATGCTAGCCATGGACTGGGAGATTGAAATAGGTATGCGTGCGGCGCCTTTGCTAGCTATTTACAGCTAAAGACGTTGTTCCCAGCGCTACGCTTTATTGTAAATGTATCCGGCTGGTTTCCTAGCCGGGCAGTGAGGTGACTATTTTGCTGACGACGATGACGTTTGTGTCTGTTGCAGGAAGGTGTGAAGACGGAGAATGACCATATCAACCTCAAGGTAGCTGGTCAAGATGGGTCAGTTGTACAGTTCAAAATCAAAAGGCACACTCCGCTCAGCAAATTAATGAAAGCATACTGCGACAGACAGGTGAGTTCATCCGGCAACACTAACGAGGCAGAAACGTCTTGCTCACAGTGGTTGTTTTATATTAATGTGTCAAATGAATAAGCCCTTGCCTAATATTCAGGTTTTTAAGAATTGTTTCAGTTACTAACGGATATTGTGTGTAAGATCTCATTTAAATGCAAATTCTGTCTGCTCTGTCTTTTACAGGGTTTGTCAATTCGTCAGATAAGGTTTAGGTTTGATGGACAGCCAATCAATGAAACAGACACACCTGCACAGGTTGGTGAACTCATATCGGGACCCCTTTATCACAGAAAGGCTACTTGTCATTGAATTATTGTGTATGTGATGTGTTTTAATAGACCTGTGAAATTGAATTCATGTTATGGCGTGATGTCACGAAGTGCAGCCTTGAAAAACATTTAAAAACTCCTACTTTCCAAAAGGGCATAACATACAAACAAGGTGAAATGTGGTAGTTCAAGACTGTCAGCTATACAGTAAAGCTTTCTAAATTGCGATACTTGAGCTTTTGCTTTTTTGATAAAAACATGCCATTTGGGGTTATTGTTCATTTTACATGTCATTATTCGTTGTGGTGGATATGTAATGAGGATGTACAGTTCAGATGTGGAGTGCCACCATGTAGTTTGCATGCTGATCTAAAGGGAATCATAACACAGTCCTCTGTCAGTCAAAACATGGTTGAAGTTCGTAGGACCACCAAACACACAGCGAGTGTCATGGAACATCAAGTTTTCCCAAACGGAGTGCAGTATAATCTAAGTGTTTTGCAGCCAAATTATTGTCCTGAGTGTCCAAAAGTCCATTATTTACCTCTGACAATGCTCTGGTTGCACATGCACCCCACAGTGCTCTGGCAGACCTTCCTACTGTGGGGCGATGGCTGGCTGGTTCTGTGACAAACCATCGCCAGTTGGGAAAATATAGGAGATAATGAGGTAAATATTGGACTTTTGGACCCTTAGTGCACTCATTTGGCTACAAAACACTATGCTGCACAAGCTGTTTGGAGAACTAAACAAAGCAACCAATAAGTCTGCACAAAACTTGTTGATACATCTGCCAAATATTTCACTGAATGGTCAACAGGCATCTTTGGGCTACTGAAAATGAATGAGAACACGGGTCACGTTTGGATCTACACAGTTTCAGACTAATGTTTCAGTTGCCTGTGGGCCTAGTTGCATTATTAATTGATTAAAAACAACAAAACAACTAGCAATCATCACACCCCACTCAATGTACCTGCTGATGGTACAAAGTTTATCCCTAAATGTAGGCCTATCTGACCAGACCGTTCAGTACTCCAGATTGGGCCTACCTCTTGCACTCAAGTGCACTGGGGCTATACTTTACATACATTTGTATGTAAGGAAATGAGCACAATTCACTCTCCCATTGTTCATTCTGATTTCTTCTTGGAGTCTATTTGAAAAGAGTCGTGCAAGATGTGTGGCTTGGGCAATCACGTATTTTGTCGTCAGTGGATAAATAGGTTTAGTTCAGATGTGCGTCTTAGATGTGAGTAGTAAGCGTCAAGTTGGCTCTCATCGAAAACAACGGGTGTTGTGTTGACTGGAGGAAGGTTAAAATATCACAAGGGTACCTGCAGGTCCTGGAAAAAAAGTTTAAAAAACTTAATGTCTTGAAATTATATCATCTAAAGTCAAGGCCTTAAATGGTCTTGAATACAGTTAGCTTTTTGAAGTCTTAAATTTATGTATGGTCTCCTGGTGCGCTGTTCTTGAGAAATGAGTCCAGTCATGCAGACCGTATTGTGATAAGTCTACAGTTTCATTTTCACATTCATATCAAATGTGAAATTGGTCTTGTATTTCATTCTAACTGGCATTAAAATGACTTAAAGTCTTAAATTTTAGCTGATGAAAGGGCTTCATCTGAACCTCTTTACTTTGTATTGTAGGCTGGGGTCTCAACAAGAGGATGTAGGGTTCTGCCGTTAGGATGAATGTTGTGCATTGGAAGTCTTTGCTCTGTCCAGAGAATAAATTGCTGCTGGGTTCTGAGGATGACTGTTATGGAAATGTTTGTTTTTCCAGCTGGAGATGGAGGATGAAGACACTATTGATGTATTTCAACAACAGACAGGAGGGGCCTCTTCTTCTTAAGTGCAAAGTGGACACACCTCACAGAGGACTCTACACTTGGAGGAGCATCCACACTATTTTTTCATTCTGTAATTGTTAATTTCTATTTTATTTTTTCCATCTGCTTGCCTAAACTCCAAGCTCTACACGACATTAAAGAAGGTAGGGTTATTTCATTGGGGCCAAATCCTAACTTTGACATGCAGGGTAAAATTTCATTTTTACATGCAGTTGCTTTATTTACATGGATAGTATAAAATGGTCCAAGGCAGGGACGGATCTCAAATCGGGTATGGCCTGCAATGAAATGCCTATTTTTTTTATTTTATTTTTTTTTGGTGGGGGGGGGTAGAAAGATGACCTCCTGCATGTCTGTCATAAATCATACGCTGAATTACATGCCAAAATCCACCCATTTTTAAAAAAAATATTCCTGCACATTCTAAGTGTTCAAATTGAGGATGGACTTAACTGTTTTGAGCCATGTAGTTAGGACACATTTGCTTTGTTGCTATGGAGGGCAAAATGCTGGATGGGAGATGGTCATTCAGTCTATAGCTATGAAAGACTTTATATGACAGATTTCATATGTAACTCATTTTTAGTCATTTTTAGGAGCAACACACTCAAAGTTGTCTTGATTTATCTGTGCTCATTTTTAACTTGAACAATTTGTGCAGAAAAACATGCATATGGACGCTTTACCTCAATACTGTCACTCTTGATGCTGATTTGATTGAACGGTAATAAAGTATGATAATGTTTTCTGGACCAAAAATGCTAAATGAACAGTGTTCTGAATAAAATGGTTTGGTAAAATATGAAAGCGTAATGTCAGAGGAGGCTGCAACATTTTTCAACAGCGGTTTTATGTCACTACACGGCAGGGGAACACTTCTGTTGGGGTTTCCGATTACCTTTTCCCACCAATTTATGATCCTAGAATAAAGGGAATCCACTTTAACCAGTCTTGGAACGGCTCGGGAATGTGCTCATTTGGAATGATTTATTTTGCTGCAAGATCACAAGTATTCCGTACAGCTTAAATATAGTCATTGCTCTATTGCCATTTAAAATCTATCCAAACATTCTTGATAGAGATACTAGGGTTGTTTTTTCAGAGTCTTAGACTAATTGTACATTGGTAGAAATCTGAATTCATGAGATTGTCCACCTTTCCTAAAGTTAAGACATGACAGATCGTGGAAGGTGGAAATGGCAGGCAAACGTTCCACAGATCTTTGATTTGTACATTATTTGTTGCCCTTATACTGTATACAATAAATATAGTTTGGTACTCCGCCTCTTGAATTATATATTACCATCCTTCCGTGTGGACCTGTTATGCAATGGACATTGTTTCAGCTGGGAGGCTGCACACACACCGGAGCAAATGTTTTGCAATATTCACGTCTGGGCTGTAAACAAATGTGCAGTCAATAAAAGGCCTCAGTTAAAGGGACGTACAACTGACTTATGAGTTTTGAAGTAGTCTTTGCTGGATCCCATGACCGTGTGGTCTGTTTGCTCTTGTCTCACATAACCAGAGGCTCCTACTCTGTAATTGTGACAAGAAGATGTTTGACAATCTTGGCCTCCTGATTTTTAGCCTTGGGGCAAAGCTCAAGTTGTTCAAAGCTTCATGAATGATGTGATTTTTAAAAAAAATTTTTTTAACTCGTTTGAAAGTCAATGGAAAACATGAACTGAAATATAAGAGTTTTTGCTTGTGGTAATAATGCAGCCTGACTAGTAGACAATGCACTTGTCATACGTTAGAGGGCACCATTGCTCTTTGCAGAAACACATTATTCCTCCTGTAGTCCATGCAAGTTCTGCACATCTTTCCTTTGCAGAATTGATTCACCGATGTCCCTTTGAATCACATGATCCTGTTAGCTGAGTGAGGCAAATCCCAAAAATCTAGACCTAAAGATGTCTAGCTTTATGAAGACCATACAGCATTGGTTTGGTCTCATTTAAAGAAAAGTACTTCTGCTTTGTAGACAAATTTAGCAACATCTGTGAAATGGTGTGCCTGCATGTTCCTTACACAGTGGTTTGATTGTGCTGCCTTTATTTTTGGCATCTGCTTTGCATTTTACATTTCCTCAAGGAGCAATCTGGAGCCCCTCATACTAGTATTCTCTGAGATGTGCAGCTGTGGGATTTCCTCTGATGCATTCAATCATTCACTTTGGTTTCCAGTGCACAACATAGCCTTTCCATGTTTTGTTTCAGTGAGGACACTTGACTGGCTATGTTATGTCTGGTTACAAAGCATTGCCCGCAAAGCAGCAACTACTACTTAAAGTTAAAAGCATGTCATTTCTGTGCTGTGTATGCTCAGAGAGCCTGCCCTGAAAAATGATTTCCCATAAGTTCCATGTATGCTGTGCAGCCTGATGATCAGCTGGACTTGAGGCATCCTTGGAAAAGGGAAAAGCCCCAGGAGACTGAAGAGATCTACGGAGAAATACATACTGTAGAATTGGAGGGACCTGAAACTGTCCCTTTTGAACTGAGCCCTCTGCCCCCTCCTGTCCTGTCCCAAGCCACTGAAGCAACAGGCGAGATTCCCATCATCTCCCTGTTTCAGCAACATTGTCACGCTCCCTTCTCGCTGTGCTGTGCGTCACCATCAGCTGTGTCAGGGCCCTCATAGCTCATAGCCCCAGTTGTTCTCCACTGCAGCTAATGGAGCGACGCATTATATTGTTATTGTTGGGAGTGTTTGGTTCATTGTTGTCTTGCCTGTGACATCCACTGCTCTGCTGTTTGCCACTGTACTGCTTGTACGTTATTGTGACAAGATAATAGGTGGATTACTGAGACTCCAACTGCAGTTACTTATAATGTGGCTTTGACAGAGGAAAAAAAAGATTATTGTCATATTACAAAATGATGCTCAATTTTTGTTCCATGAGTTCATTTTATTATAGCTACAACATGTAGCCTATGTGAAAGTGATAAGTGAATAACAACTAACTCTCTTTCAGTGAAACTTGGTGTTACTGTCAAATGAGCCACAGTGTTTGTTGTAGTGATAAAACTGGTCTTATTTTGATACAAGAAAAATCATTGGTCCTATAGTGGTAGTAGCTCTCTTGCAGTGCTGGCCCACCATTGCTGAATGAATATGGAGGCAATACTGCATTATATAAATGCATAAAATCAAATAAATGGATGAAAAAGGATAGATCTAGGGTTATTCCCTCCATACAGACACATAGTGGACAAAACATTGGGGGGGGGGGTGCAGACAAGGCATGTCAGCGTAACTTGGAACACGTAATGATCATATATGAGGTCAGTCAGCTGTGTTTTGTGCCCTTAATGTGTCCAGCCAGCTAACCTCTGATATGACGCAAGCCTCTGTTAAATCAGTCCGGACTGAATAAAACCACTGTGCATCTGGAGAGCCTCTGGATCCTCTCCAGGGCAATGCTTGCTGATGTCATCCGCTTGTGTGTAATGTGGACTCCACCCTGTCAACAGATCAGATTTCATCCCAACACATGTTGAAGATGTTGGGGCAAAAGCGATGACTGTCAGGAACCAAGTTATCATAAAGTTATTCCATGTTTCTTGACGTTTTTTTAATAAAAGGGTAAAAAGGTACTTAAGGCACAGAGATTTTGGATCATTTTGACTGTTTGCTTTACCAGGGAGCTCAACTGTTTTCATGTCAAGACCCCCAGATAGATACGCTACACTAAGGAGAGGTCCTATACTGTAGGTAGGGAGAACAGTAGGAGGTATAGTCAGAATAGTCATTTTTACACATTTTCTCCAAGTGGCAGATTTTAACTCGAGTATAATTCAACTATTCCTCATTATGCTGGGGATCCACTGGAACCTCTCAAGCACCCCTGGGAAGTAAAACGTCCCATGGAAAAGTACACACACATGAGCTAACACTCATGCTAGCTTTAATTATGATTATGATTATGAATTTTGATATGATTAGGATACATTCTCTCATTATACAAACTTCTAGTGAATGAAATACCACTGAACTTTAAAGGTCCCTTAGTTTAGTCCCTAGTAATTATTCAGTTTTGGCCGACAATTAAGTAATTAATAATAATTAGTAATTAAGGGGGTGTGTCAGTTCAAATATTGCAAACTGGCCTGATTGGAAGGAATTTAGCAACTGTTTAGTGAGGGGAGTCAATCAGGACCAAGTACAATTGTGATGCGTTGACTGGAGTTAGTCCTATGGTGCAACCATTGCAGGTCGGAAGTCGATAGTTCTGAGTCTGTATTCCTGAGCCGCTATATTGCTATGACGTCAGGTGTGTTTACATCGGTGAACTTGGACCAGTTGGATCTTTCCCAAGTTTCCGACTAGGAATTCCGACTTGAATGACTGTTCTATTGCACTTTTCCGTGTCGTAGGTCGTTTTTCCCCCCCGAGTTCCGAGTACAATGGAATGCACCATTAAAGATGGATTTTAAAAAATTCCGCAAACACAATCAAAATTTTAAAAAGTCTTTAAACATCTTTGATCTCATATGTATACAAACAGAGGCAAATTTGAATTAATATATAGAGCCCCTTTAATTATCCCTCATTTGACAGGGGGGACCCCCTGTATTCCCCTCAAGGGTCCCTGGGGGGGAGGTGGTTGCTGAAGCCAAGTTTGGGAACTACTCCTCTACCCTTTTATAGTGGACTCAAAGTACCACAATGCAACACAGACAAATATCATCTCCTTAGCTACGGCTTTTGGAGCTACGCCCCAAGAAGTAGCAGGCTTGTCTCTGAAAGGGCTCATTGTGGGGAGGGATGTAATGGTGTTGCTGCGCGTGAACCCCCCGTTTTAACTAGCTGGTCAGCACTGGGAGGGGGGATTAGTAACAGCCTCACTCAGTCACACAGGGATTGCAAAGCCTGAATCATGCACGTCGTCATTACTACCAACTGGGAGTGGAGCCGAAATTGTGCAAGATACGGATAACAGCAAGGATTTATCCGGTCCGTAGATCGAGTCAAGTTTCCGAGTCCCCCATTCCGCTCTGGAAATGCCTCACCGGGAGGCTCTCCTCGGACCCGTCGCTTTATGCCGCTTTCCTCACATGTGCTTTATCCCGAAGAAGTGACCCGGGAAGGGGAGAAAACAGGAGCGCGAGGACGTCTAAACAACCCGAAGGGGTGTAGGGATATTTTCGCTTCGCCTCGCAGAGATTTCCGAAGTGGAGAGGGAAAGTTGTTGCTCGTTGATTTAAAAAGAAAAAGGAACCAGCCGCGAGAACATGGGGAACGCAGGGAGTATGGACCAGCACGCTGACTTCAGGGGCCACAACATGCCTCTCAAACTCCCAATGCCCGAGCCGGGCGAATTGGACGAACGATTTGCTGTTGTTTTGGTAAGCCGACACTCAATAAAAAAGTCGTGGTCACTTAAGTGTACCCCCTCCTGCACGCACACACACTCTTTGTTCCCACCATGCTTCAGTGTCCTGGGATGGGACAGCTGTGTATAGCTTGGACCGCTGTCTGTCCAAGACGCCCGCTCCTTTGTTGTACAAGAAGGGATATACCGACAAAATTTACCCGTTAAGTACTGTCGAAGCCGTGAACGGGCGCTTCGTATCCGTTGCCATATATCATCACACACACATATCACGACTAGGCAGCGTTTTATTTTGGTCTTTTGAGCCACATCAAAGTGGCAGTGAAGTTGTGGCCGGACCGTGCGCGCTCAAGTTAGTCCCTTTTCAGACTCAACAAGTTGGCAACTTCATAATGTTCAGTTTGAAACTATTTGCTGTGTATAGTGGTCACTGTACATCAGATATCACATTTTGGCCCCAATAGAGAGGAAAAAAAGACCCGGGGGGAGGTCCAACTTGGGAGGGTTGCCCATTACAAAAATGTAAGTTCAGTAGCCTCAACACACAGACACAATCTGTGCTTTTTCCAAGTGTGAATCCTCTCAAAGAGACTCGTCTGGCAAACCATTGGTTTCGTGGCATGTTTGACACTGGCCCTCTGCTGAAGCACCAGCCTCATCCTGACCTGTCAGCAGTAATGTAACCTTGGAAATGAAGGCCGAAGTGTGCCAGATGTTTTTGACACATCAGTCACACACCCTGCCCTGGTAGCACCTTAGGTCGATAGCAATGCTATGTGTAGATGTTGTCAAGGTTGTAATGCAAAATCAAAGCGTTGAGACGGTGCTGTTATGAGCAAGAGAGTCACAAGTTAGGCAGTAATCATTTTGTGGGCTAGTAGTGGAACACTTGGAGTAGTTCATCATGTATTCTTGTGTAAAATGCATTCTAACTATGTTGTGTACGCCGTTGCTGTGAATAACATCAACTTCTTGCTGACTGGGGGAATTTCCACTACAACACTTTCTAGTCACTGAATAAAGACCTAAATGGCGTAACAGTGTACTAGGCCAGTAACGGCAAAATTTATGAGGTAGCAAAATGTGGGTCAAATGCAATTGTTGCCCAGCCTAGTGCTCAGTAAACACACGCAGCTCAGCAGAAGACTAGGAAAAGGGAAAGGATTTCATTTTCTAAGTTTGCATGTTGACCCTTTTTTCTGGCAGAGAGCTCGCTTTGTTTTCTTAAGAGATGCAGTGACACAGACCGTTTAGCCTGTAAGTCAGTTAGAAGAAATTGGATCAGGTTTTTTTTTTTGTGGTAGTCTAATGGTGAATATGTGTCACAGTGTTCTCCGGGGCTGTAATTGCTGCACGCCCCAAAGCCGATGAATCCCATTCTGCGTCGGAGGCAGCAGACTTTGGAATGCCGAGGTTTGACGTCACACCACTCAGGGATTGGGGCCTCGTTCTTAATCGCGTCTGCTTTTAGAATCACCTGCCTCCTACGATCTGAGAGTGAAGGATTCCCTCTGATGACCCGGCTTGACAAAACGCTCTCAACAATGAATTCATGGGATCAGAATGCGAGAATGAGTGCCAAAAAAGGTTCTACCTGTCCAACTTTAGGAATGGATAAGAGAAAAGTTGATGGGTAGTGGTGTAGCGGTCAGAATGACATCTTTATAAACTCCCCACTCCCTCCCGGCCTCCAATATGATGCTTTTGCTCTTGGCAGACTGGGAGCCCTTCATCATTGGGAGCATTTAGTGCTATAATCACAGCACTTAGTGTTATTTACTGCCATTTAAACCCTGATGTGTGTCAGCTATGCCCAAAGGCAGTTGGCTCCATTGATTGCCTCAGTTAGTGACCTCAGAATCACTCCGGTTTGAATAGCTAATGATTAGGAAGATGCCTCGTCACACCACTCAGTCATCTGTGCAGCCTGCCATATCAGTGATAACCACTGATCAAGCTGTGGAAAAGATTGAGCACGCTTGGCTGTTGACTATTGACTATTCTTTTCACCTACTCTTCAATCATTCCCCATATTGAATGCTAATGATAAGCCTTACCACATTATCTCCCATAAAGGTGTGATTAATTTGATTGCTGTTTGTTCCTCAACAAGTCATATAATGTATAATCTTTGCATGCCTATTTTTAGCTGGGATTTTCAGAGGTCTGTTTGCGCCGTAGTGGGCCAGTCTTCCTTCCACATGTCCTCTAGCCGGAGGTGATGGAATAGGAGCAGCGCTGTTTACATAAGGGCTAAGCTGCCACCCTGAATAGGCTCGATCAACAGCCTAGCCCTGGATCACAGTAGAGGAACCATCTGGATTAAAGGCTTGTGCCGTATATGACCACATTAAAGCGCTGACCTCTCTGTAGACCCTGTAATTTCTAGCATGGACACATCTTAACTTCAGGTCCATGTCGCGTGCTATGAAAAGCACCTTGACTCATGACTTCCATCATCTGAGCAGACTGGCAGAGATGTCGAGACGGTAGCTGTATTTCAGTCCTATGTAACAACATTATATCATTGAGGCTAATCCAAACAGTATGAACTGGACATACACTATCTGATGCAAGAGTTATTAGAGTATTTGACCTACAGCCTATGTTGCAAGATAGGAATTGGATGGTGATTACATTGAAAAACCTCAGTATCAGAAGCTGTGTACTGTGGGTTTAGAGGGTAATGTATACAATGTGCACATTAAAGTTGAATCCAGTCCAACTTCAACAGGCCTTGCTTTGACTAGGTCGTCTGTGGCAGACTCACTTCTACCTTTTACCTGTCAGATGCAGTGATGTGGCTGTTTTGCTGCTGGCTGAATTGGCAGTTTCTTCTAAATGAAAAGCTCCTGTTGAAGTCTTGAGAATCCCCAGGGGCAAAAGCTGATAGTCAAACGAGACATGGGCTAATTGTAGTGCGAAGCCTCTGCCATGAGAAGAGAAGAGAATTCACTTGTGACCATGACCGTGAAGAGAGGCATAATTTAGACCCAAACGGCTCATTGTTTAAGATACTGGAGGCGGGTAGTTCTCCACGTAGGCCTAAACAGAATTTTAATCACTGTTCATGTTTTTCAGTGAGCAATTTGCTCTGTGTGTCCAGGGCCTTTGCCTTAGTATTTCTTGTTTTGAATGTTACTTGTCTCCGTGAACCGTGGGCTCACATTTTCCCATATAGTGTCAAGGGCAGAATAGGCAGCATGCTTTCTCTTGGAAGCATGTTTGCAAGCTTGCACCTCTCTTGTGGTTGCCATAGTGGCTGTACTTTGAAGGAAGAAAACTGCATGCACACTCCAAAAATGGTCTTTGCGATGTGGCGCTGGGGGTAAAATGCCCCCTTAGTTAACTTGTCAGAGAAGACTTACTCCCGCACACATATTGTCTCGAACTCTGCTTTGTGTGGTCGATGTTTCGGTCCTCTGACCTATGTGGGAATGAACGAGAGCTTTGAAAGTGCGTATGTCTGAACGTCACCCTGCTATTCGCACTGGCAATCTCGATAACCCCATAGCTGCCCATTTCAAACAGGGCAATCACCCTATCACAGCATTTAGCTACTGTGGGGTTGAGAAGGTGGTCCTGTCCAGACATGGGGGTAGGAAGGAAGCACTCCTCAAAAGAGAGGCATGCTGGATTTCAGAGCTCCAAACATATGGAACGAGCTTCCGTTTAAATGACAAACGTTTGTATTTTTGGAAATGAAAAGTAGTGGAGTGATGTTAAATGTTGTTATCGTGTTATTTTCTCATACTGTTATTGTGCCAATATCAATTTCAACATGTGCTGCTGGCTACTCCTCCTCATCTTGTGTCCTATAGGAGTTGCTGATCAGTCAACATGTGGGGAAGTCTTGACAGTCTTGACAAAGGTTGACCAGATAAAGCAGAGTTTGCAACAATGTGTGCGTGGGAGTACGTTTTTTTTTTAGGATGGGTTGCACTAGGCCTAATAATGAGGAAAGACTGGCTAGTATTAGGGTAATGTTTGTTTATGTAATGTTTACTTGGTTCTTCATGTTGACTCCAATGCTGATGTCTCAGTGAAGGTAATTTATGGCTGGGAATGTAAATATCCTCCTAGATTAGTTTACTCTCTACTCTGTATTGCCTAATCAATAATCTAACACTATCATTTAGCAAACCATTAGGAATGTAGGCTTGGCTACAAAGTGATATTTGTGTCCTTACTGGTTGAAAGCACCATGTGAAACGATTGGAAAGGCCTCCGTCTATGAGTCGTGCATCACATGCATCACATTGGAACACAGGAAGATGACACTGTGCAACAAGAATGTAGCCTCGGCTGCTCCTCTGCCTCAGCCAACCCTTGAGTTGTCATCAAAATAACCCACATCTAGGAAGTCACGCATCTTCATCTAAGGGCCACCGAATTTGCTGAATATAGAATTTGCTGTCAGTGAGGCAGGGATGTTTGCAGCCATTACTTGTTTAAATGCCATATGGGGACTATAGGCTTAGCTGTTGTTGTAGCTGCTCCTCGCAATAGTCTGTCCAGATTACATCTAAGCAGCTTTATTTAAAGGCTGCAGAAGGGCCGCGAGCTGCTGTTATTTCTGCTGCGAGACACTGTATTTGAAATCAACACCAATAGCATTCATTTTCAAATGAACTTTTGATTTGTCTCACGGAGGGGCCCAGGCTAGCTGTGCTTTTTTACCTGCAGTTCAGTTTAACGTGGGACCCAGGAAATGCCTAAGCTAGCAGTCTTAGGTTCTTCATGATGACTCCTCTTCATTAAAAAGCAGAACAATGGGTATTCTCTGTGGAGCAGAGGGTGAACAGTAGCTGAATCCCGTGCAGCGGGCCATGGGAACAGAGCTGCTCTTTATTCTGTGGAGAGCCCAAGACGGTGCCTGGCACTACACCCAGACCCGGCAGGCCGCGAGAGGCCACCGCTATGCCCAATACACTGTGTAATGTGGGTGTGTGTGTGTGTGTCTGCTTACATGCATGCGCCTGGGTGTGTGTGTTTCTTTTAAGATGATTGATTGAGTGGCAGTCAGCAGCAATCATGTATCGAAGCCCCAGGATGCTCACCCACCAATTAGCCTCAACAGAGTTGAGCATGAACTGCTTGCGGAGAGATGAGATGTGGCAGCCAGTGTGCTGGCCAGCGTAGCCTCTCAGAAACGATGCAATGTGCCGTTGTGGTGTGGGATGATGTGATTCTTAAAGCCTTGCGGCTGGCACAGAGTCAGCTGATTGTGCCGGGATGGCTCTTTTGGCGCCGTTGGGTTCAATCAGTATTGTTGTTTTCAGTTCAGTTTTGACCTGCGGGGGTGGTTTTGGTTCACGCCTGATTTCTCCACTACTGCATGGGTGGTAGGGAACTGTAGAGAGTGCTGACCAAGCAAAATGATATTAATATTAAAATGTGGGTCAGCATCACCGAAGGTTTTGAGTAAGATCCTCTTTTGTAATGCTTCCACACAACAGTGTTTTAGTCCGTTGTTTGGCTGCTGGATTAATGAGATGAGTCTTAATGGGATTCTAGCATGGCGACCTTCTTTCTCACTTACAGAACAGCAGGAGCAATTGAGCTTTTTGCATGGTGGAACACCATACTGAATGTCAATTAAATTACCAGTGAAAAGCCGATTCCCGAATGAACAGAAACTTCCCCCAGTAACTTTTGGACATCTATCAGGACAATAGCCTTTACTTTTGGACGCGTCCTCACACTTGGCGACTCCGGTCTTTGCTGTGGGCCTTCCTGTGTGGAGAGCAGGTGTAAGATGACGTAGCTTGGGAAAGGCCAGGCCCGGCGCTTTTCTATTTGGTCACAGCCAGTTGCCAGCGTGGTCCAGCCGGATTGGCACAAGGGCC
>CABFOQ010000313.1:2550-20806 GCA_900660455.1 Gephyroberyx darwinii | reverse complement strand
ATTACTACACTACATCACACACACACACACACACACACACATATGCACATGCACGCACAGACATACACACAGACACACATAATTGTATGAAATAAGTCAAGTCAAGTGGAGTCAAGTCAAGTTGAGTTTATTGTCATTTCAGCCATACCTTTAGCACATACAGCCAAACGAAATATCATTCTTCACGACCAACGTGCAAAAAAGAGAACATAAGACATGACATAAAATACAACCAACATAATAAATAAAAGAATAAAATATATAGTAAGAAACAATGTGCTGATTAGTGGTGTCAGCATTAAGTGTCAAGTGTAAAGTGACCCGTGCAGGGTGTATGTGTCAAATAAGGCATGGATGAGTTCTGGGTAGCAGCGAGGTGTTGAGCAGTCTGACAGCCTGGTCTGACAGTAACACTCATACACTCCAAACTGCAGTACATGAAAAAACACATAGCCTTATGTGGCAAAATACCTTAAATATTGTATTGTCTGTTAGATACCTTTTCAACATCTGCTTTGTGATCACATTACTGTGTTGCAACTGCCTTCTAAATAATGATCAGCAGCCTATAATGTAGAGCCTGCTGGCCTATTTGCCACTAGATGGCAATGAAGCACTGTGCGAAATTTGTGTCTTGCCTTTATGTGTTTGCTGTTGTCACTGTTGGTTGGTCCTATCTTATCTTGCCTCAGATCCCTCCTTCCTATTGTAGCGCAGGAAGATAAAACCTGCCAGTGCAGGACCGGTATCACTTAGGGATCTGTTGCTGCTGACAGCACATGGATAGTTAGAGCGGAGAAAGAGAGAGAGAGAGAGAGAAAGCAGAGGAGAGATAGAACAAAGGGGTAGCAGCAGTGTAATTGGCCTGAGACGTGTTACTAATGCAGCCTCATCTTTGCTGTATTCTTTCTCCTAGCACTACCTCTCATCGCCCCTTCCCTCCTGTCTTGGAGCCCCACATACTCTAATTCTCCTCCCTCCCCACAGTTCTTACCACGCTCCATACCCTACTCCCTCCTTCTCACTCTCTTTCTGACTTTCTCCTCTACTACACTCATACAAAGCACTTTCCGTCCTGTTTCACCTTCTAAAATCCCCTGTCCCTCCCTCCCCTTTCCTTTCCTTGCCTGTGCATACAATATTTCTTGTTTAGTCTTCACCTGACACCTCAATGGAATTTGCATCAGGGATGACCACCTAAAGGTTGAAGGGTAAGAGGGCTCTCATGGGGGCCTCTGCTCCACTTTAACCTCTGTGTGCTTCCAGGCTGTCTCCTGGTTAAAAGGATAGAAGTGAAAGGGCTAAAATTGGTCACTGCATGTCCTTTATCATTCTATTAATATGCTCAATAAGAGGAATTATGAGAGACATTACAGTGTTTTTCCATTTCAATGCGAGTTTCAGTGTACACAGCTCTTAATGCAATCTCTATACTCAGAATGCCATATAACATGCAGAATAAAAACAACCTTGTAAAATGTTTGTTATCAGAACAATGGATTTGTTCCTTGTTCAATTTTAGTCATTACTGCATCTTAAATTGGTCATTATCAAATAGTTGCTGCTGTTTAACAGTAACAGGGACTACGATCTTAGCCACTACCCCAACCACTTGTCAAATTCATAGTTACAAAAAGTAATGCAGTGTAACTTTATATGATATTCTATGACTCAAGTGAAACACTGAGGACCAATGAAATAGTGCAGTGGAAAGTGAAGGTGGGGGTAGCAGATGGGTCTATACATAGGTGTATACACTTGCCTTTGACGTCGATGACAGGGGTTCAATTCCTGACTCATGCAAGTTTTCTGCTGCGAGTTTCCACTTTGAGCAAAGGTTTTTCTTATTGAACCATGATCAAAACCTTACCCTAACCGTAACTGCAACTGCAACCTAAGTTGTTTTAGTACACTGTATCATACTACAAATGTAGTATGATACACATTGACATGGCACACACACACACACACACACTCACAGATACATAATTGGGGGGGGCATCTGCAGGGGATGTTTGTGTGTGTGTGTGTGTGTGTGTGTGTGTGTAAGGTACATTTCTCCTGTAATCCACCCTTAGGCCCTGGGCAACATTCCCTCCCATCCATCAGCCAGATGAGCTGTGCCCTTCTTTTAACATCGCTGGCAGCATGGAAAAAATAAACTCAGACAATATATTTATTTGTAGATTAGGACCTAAATCAATAACCCCTTTGGAGACTAAGAGTAGTGCTCGTAATGGGAACAGACAGCTCTGAAATGAAAATTTAATAAAGACAATTCTGAATTTCCTCATGAAGGTAAAAAGCTCCCCCCTCACTCGTACCCCACTGTTCTCATCTGTGTCATTATGTACCTGTGAATACACGCACATGTGTGTGTGTGTGCTTAATTGACAGCGAGAGTGAGAAATGGAAATGTTCTGTATGTGAAAGAGAGAATGGGTGTATGTTTGTGTGAATATATGTGCCATGTGATGCTGTAAATGTGTAAGGTGTATCTCTGCTTCTTCAGCTCTCACCTTCCACACTCTATTACACAGTACAATTCTGCTGTTTGTGCCCAGCCTTTCTTGTAAAGGATTTTTTCTTATTCACTTTATGTGTTTGTGTGTGTCTGTTTGTAATATAATTTGTGTGTGGGCCAAGTGGTGTTCATCAGGTGTTTAAAAGGACTGCATTGTGAATTTCCTTGTCGCTGAAGGCTCAGGCACAGCTGTGAATTGCTGTACAACCATGGGAGAATACATTACCTCATTTCCAAATTAAACCACTCTTTAGACAAGCACTACTTCAGTGAAAGGAGGTGTAATGTACTGGGTTTAATAGAAAACAGAGGTGCATTTGACTTTTTGGCTCATTTTCCTCGTTGCACCTCTTTTACATAATTGGAAGGCCATTTCTCATTGTATGGCTTTCTTGTTATAATTTGGGATTATATCCCCTTCACGAAAGGTCACGTAGGTCTATTTTAAGCTTGTATTTAGCTTGCAGATGTATTATAACTTTGGAGTGATAAGGGTGGTTGTCAGCAGTATATAGTATGAAGTGTTAAATTGAATGGGATCCTATAAGCAAAAATTACATGTCTAACAAAACAGATTATGCCTGGAACACGCCTGGGAGAGAAGTAGTTGAGACCTGAGATAGCTAAGCAAAGACTGGGCGTAAACCATGTGCCCCCACCTATTCAATAACAATGGATGTACTGCTCCAAGGACTGTCCATCAAAGCCACATATGAACATCACACAGACATGCAGAGGCACTGATGAATGGTTATTCTTTGTAGGCATCTATAACTGATAAACAATAATCAATGGTTTTACATCAAAGTACATGAAGATATTTAAGAAACACATTTACAAAACGATTTCTTGTGTCTTTATCCCAGCAATACAGGGACATATAACATGCAAGCCAGGAAGCCAGCAATGAAGCATGTCTATTTCTTCCACATGAATCATTTTATTTACATCTGTTGAGCACACATAGCATATAATGAAACAGAATATACGGCACTGTCAAGGAATTACAGTGAATCTATGTTGTACCTGTAATTATGCAAACCTCTGAATAATATTAATTACCTACAGATCTACAGTGCCCCCAGAATTATTGACAGTCTTAGTAAAGATGAGCCAAAAAGGCTGTAAAAAGTAAACACAGGTAATGAGTAATGAATCCTGGGGGCGCTGATAAAATAATCACAAACAAAGCAGTCCCACACCAGAGCTAAAACTCAACACAATACACCGATCCAGCACGCACAGAACCAGAAAGCAACAGCCAATTTCAATCCAAAAACAGAACGCACATCGTCCACTATTAGTCCCTCCACAAGTCCAACCAACGAACCAAAAACATTTCATCACAAAGTAACCAGCCTATGCCTTTCCCGTTGATTTGAATTAAAAAGCCATTTGAAAAGATTAAAGGTTTTACCAAGGGGTGAAAAAATTGCACTGTGTCTTACCAAAGTCAAGGTGAATTGCAGTAATACTCTGATGATCATGATTGCATGAATAGAAATATGTGTGGCCTATTATTATTATTATTATTACTAATTACTAATTACTAATATTATTATTAGTGTGGCCTATTATTATTAATCAGAGGTGCTATGCCAATTTGGGGGTGCTACTGGACGGGATTAACAAGAGAAGCATATGTCCAATTTTAAAAGCACAGACGGCTGCATGGCTATACTTTAATATAAAACAGAATACAATTTCTTGGGGGGTACTATGGGGGGTGCTATGGCAATTCTTGCCCCCCCCCCAGCGCTGCCTATGCTATCAACCCATTGCCCACCCACCATGCTAGACTATCCACACATTTCCACCTCACTGGTGCACACCAAACAACTTCTATCTACCCTGCAGGCAACAGTTGCTGATGTGCCTCTATTTCCATCCTGCTTCCCATTTGCTTTCAAGTGCCACTATTTCCCTTGTCTGAAAGTCTGTCCACCTCCCTGGGGGGTATGTATATCTCCTGAGCCTCCCTGTCTTCCTCTCCCTTTTTCATTTCAGCAGACACTTTTGTAAAAGGTCAGTTACCTACAGGGCCGTAAAGATGGAGGGAGGTGGAGGGAGGATGAGGTCACCCCTCCAACTCATAAACAGCCCAATCACAACCCGAGGGACGTATGATACAATAGTCAAGCCAATTGTTCAAGTGGATTCAACCATGGCTATCGTGAACCTAAAGAGATGTGTAGGGGGGTGAGGGGTATGCATGAATGGATAGCGTGAGTGTATGTGTGAGTGTGTGTCTGTGTGTTGCAATGTAGCACTACAGGACATCATAGTTAAGGCCACTGAAGAAATTAGGTGTGAAGTGATAGCTTTACAGGGCATGAGTGGACGTGTGTGTGTGGGAAGTGGGACTGTGGAGTGTAATTTGTGGCTATCATCTGTCATTGAGATGCATGAAATACAATTCAGTTACTGAATAAGAATGCAGGTTCTCTGGGCATAATAGTCATAATCAGGCTTCTACTGTATGTAGCTGTGCTGTCATTGCTTGCCCAGGTAGAGATGTACTGTATGGCACTTCTCTACCAGCTAACACTACACTTTCCCCTGAAGCCATGTGATAATTTTCCCACGTGTCTCCGGTGTCATCTATTCCCTTTGCATCCTCTCTCTGACCCTGTGTCTCTACTTGTATCCTTTCAGTTCACCCTCTTTATACCTCAGTTATCCTCTTTATCATTCCATCCACCCATTTTGTCCCATTGCATCTCCACATCTTCAGTTCTGTTCTATTTATCCATTGCTGCGTACTTTCTATCCGCTTTCTGCCATCCCTTCACGCCCTCCAGCCAATTTTCCCGCCATCTCTTTTCCACCATCTAGTTTTCTCTCTATACCGCTGCTGATCTACCGCTCATGCTGGGCTCCTACACGGTCTGATGCCCTCCCTCTGTGTTTATGCTGTATGTGTGTTATTTGTATCCCCTACCTGCCACAGTGCAGCTCATTGCTTTGTGCAAGGTCCCACTTGCCCCGCCCCAACCACTCACTTTGTTGGCCATCAGAGGAACCAGGACACTGAAGGGTACACTCTATTGAACCAGTGGCCTCTCTGCAGGCCTACTTCCAGCAGGTACGGCTACTGTAGCCTATCATCACTGCACCCATATACTCTCTTTAGGTCTCGTTTTCCACTCTGTTTCACTTAAAGATACATGCGGTTATTTAATTGGTTAGGTTAGTGGATAGGTCATCTATGGTGAAGGCAAATTGCTTTTTGTTTTTTCATGCTCTTCCCCCACTCTTTCTAGTATTTCAATATAAACTATTATTTCCTGTTGTGACATGATCCATACCCTCTCTTTCTCTTATACCATTTATATTACCACCATTTCATATTTTGGTAATGGTCTGTGATTTGTCATTTTGGGGCACTTTCCAACCTAAACACTTCACTCATTCTGCCTGGTCATGGACACACAGGTATAGTGCTCATGACTAATGATGTTATTACAACGAGGACTGAATTTGGAAAGCATACTTTGATGTTGCCTGTTTCTTATAGGCAACATTGCACATCGAACCTTGCTAATAGCTTGTCCCTTGTGTTCACCAGCTTGAAATTGGAGAGCTATTAATTGAGAGTCAAAGCATTCAGTACTAATGCTCTCTCTAAGCTGTGTGTCTTTATGATAATATGATAATAATTTATGATATTGACCAAATAATAACATCTTGTCAGTCATCAGTCATTGCTCCACTTTGCCCCCAGAAATAAGGTGTGGACGTTTTGTTGGCAAATGATATTAGATGCAGGGACCATTCATAGTTTAGAGTGTAGTGAATTGAAGCCCCTGGGTCTCAACCCATAAGGTGGGTTTTATAATGGCTCATATTTTTCCCTCAAAAATTTGCATTACATGCGACTATCTCTTCTCTTAAAATACAGAGTTCTGCTGGGGAGATTTTTGGCTTTCTCTGCTCTTCCGACATATCTACTATATGGTTCGTTGAACTTGCTCACAGGCACCTGTGTCAAGCCAGCCAGAATAAAAAGTAAGACTTCCAGTCATACATTTAAAAATAAAATTCTTATTGATGAAGGGCTTCAAGTTTTTTTTAGGAATACAAAATACAGAGGTAAAACTAAAGAATGCATTTAAAGATACATTTTTAGTAAATGAACTATACAGGGCTGCCAAAAACATATAAAGATATTTCCAAACACATTTCCAAATTTATACCAGACCACTTGGAAAGTCTAAACCTTTTCAGTTTGTTGTTTGTTGCTAAAACCTATACTCAGGCACACCTGAACCAATTAAGGTATCATGAAAATGTGAAGCCTCTAATTGGCTCAGGTGTGCCTGAGTAGAGCTGGAACTAAAACCTGCAGGACAAGGGCTCCAATGTCTAGTGTCCATTATAGGCTGATGCAAGATGCCATATATTGTCGCTGTCAGGTTAAAACCTTGCATCTCCAAAAATATCTTTTCAGGAGCTAAGAAAAGTCTTGCTTTTTAGCTTGACCACCATGCATTTTTATCCAGTTCATCCAAAGGAGTTTATAGGTATAGATATATAGTCAAATTTCCTCAGCCCATACAAGACTATGTAATCCTTCAATTGAAGTGAATATATCAAACTCACCAAAATTGGAGTTACTAGGTTTTCACGCAACAACAGCAACATGCAGGTTGACACATTTGCAAGTTTGGTGTTTGAGAATTTCTTTGTATATTTTCGGCAGCTCTGTATATATGACAATTTGCATTGGCCTATACGACTATTAATATATGAAGACAGTTTCACCCCATATGTATTATAATGTATTGTTATTCTGTACACCCTAAATTCTAAATTATTCTTTTGTTCCATGAGTGGCAAAATGTACACTATTTTCTTTTCTATTTTTTTCTATACATGTATGTGGTGTTGTATGTTTAATGTGTTTAATGTATTACTTTTCATATGTTGTATTCGTATTTTTGCCATGCTTCCCTTGAAAGAGACATGTTCATTTGAATGACTACCCTGGTTAAAGTTTAACTATAGAAATAGTCGTGTGGCCTCGACTACTTTGCACTCAAGCTGTGTTGACCAGTTGGCCAGGTCACTGAGGTTAAACTGCCTCACATTCCCAGTGTTACGCCCTCCCTGTGTCTTAAAGCTGAATTTAGACAGTCTAGATGACAGCGTGCTCCTCTCTAAACTCACAGATGGCCATTCCTCATCATCATAGTGAACTACCTCTTGCTGAACCTACAAATCTGTTGCTGAACCTGTTGTTGGAAATGTCATGCTCTACTGATGTTCAGTTACACAGCTGACTCAACAGGACTCAACAGGGTCTGCATATAGACTTTGTCAATGTTGTAAGTGCATGAGGAAAATTAAGTTTATAGGTTCTTACAGTTGTGAGAAAAGGTTTGTGAACCCTTTTGAATTACCTGCATTCCCGTATAAATATGGTCTGATCTTCATCTAAGTCTAAGATCTTCATCTAAGTAATGAGATTTAACAAATAACAAAAAAATTGTACTTTTACCCGTCTTCTTTGAACATACTGTTCAAATGTTAACAGCTTTGATTGGACAAACTGAACCATGAAATTTAGTAACTGATGGAACCTCCTTTAGCAGCAATAACCTTAACCAAACATTTCCTTGCTGATCAGATCTGCACAACAGGAGCTATTTTGGACCATTCCTCCTGACAGAACTGTTTCAGTTCATTGATATGTTTGGTATGTCTTGCATGAACGGCTTGCTTCAGGTCATGACACAACATTTCAATAGTGTTAAGGTCAGGACTCTGACTTGACTGTTCCAAAATGCAAATTTTCCTCTGTTTAAGCCATTCTGTTGTAGATTTGCTTTTGTGTTTGAGGTCATTGTCACGCTGCATGACTCAATCTCTGTTAAGCTTCAGATCACAGACTGTTACCCTGATATTCTCCTGTAGAATTTCCTGATAAAATTTGGAATTCATTGTTCCCTCAATGATTGCAAGCCGTCCAGGCCCTGAGGCAGCAAAGCATCCCCTTTTAACCTTTGTGTTTGTCTTCCAGGAAGGAGAGAACTGGACTGGCAGCAGGTGCACTGACCTAAAGGACTGAGCTGGAAAGCTGACCTGTATATTTGAAGCTGGAAAGCTGGCCTGAACAACTGGCAGGGAGCGTGCCGATCAAAGTGTGAGCTGAAAAGTGGCAGACGGGTGTATGAGTTTTATATTGTAGTTGCAAATAAAATGGGTATGCTGGCCAGTAAACTCTCCTCACTGTTCCTGTCTCTGTCTGTCACGACCCTGGCATAGCAAAAGACTACTGAACAAATATGTTCAATAAAAACATGTGAAAGTATTTTAAGTATTTTTTGTGAGCTATTTCTTAAATCACATTGTGTTTATGTATTGTTATGACTTAGATGAAAAGTCATGTATGCAAAACAAAAGGGATACTGAAGAAATAGAAATACAGTAGCTATAGATAATAATCCCCACTCCTTGATGCTATGCACATAGTGTATTCCTGTGCTAATTAATAGTTTAAAATACATTTATTTGAGATATTTTGTCTAAAATCTACACAATGTAATCTTTTCTTAAAAAATGGAATGGAAAATCAAGAAATGTATGTGAAAGGGTGAAATTCAAACAGAAAACAGAAACAACAGAAAAATCTTGGGTGTAAAAGTATTCAACTCCTTTATTCTCTTTGACTTAATGGTTTCACTGGAAAACAATGTTCATAACATATGTTTTTCATACTTCACCTTTAGGCTATAGCTAGAAATTAAACTGCTCTAATTTAATATTTCTGGTTATACCACGTCCTTTCAATACTTCTTCATGGGATTTTAGGGTGTGAGGTATACATTCTGGACCACAGCATGGAATACCTGTGTCACTTAAGGATGGCATTTGATTTCACTTTCTGGCGTACTTTGTAGGGTACTGACAGTGCATCCACTATACTTTTTATAGCCACTTTATATGTGACTAGGCCTTGAAAATGAGCACCGGTGGAGCAGAGAAGGATTTGTTGATAAAACTAACGTTCTAGTGATGCTACCATTCTCTCTTAAAGTCTCCTTGCATTATAAAATTAGTAATTCTTTTTAGCCTGTTGATAGACAGACAAATATGTAAATGTAGACATGATATCATCAGAGACACTTGTGCTCAATGCATTACTCATGATTCGCCTTGGCACTTCGCCTTGGGGGAATCCCCTCTGCCATCGTAAGTGCTGTTCCATTACTCTGATAACTCAAATGAAGTTTCTGAGATCAACCCTTCGACGACCAAAGAAGGAAGTCAACAACTATTTAGATGTCAGAAGCGCATCCCAGACTGCACTGTGATCGTTCAGAATTTCCTGGCCCTGTGAAGAACACATGGATTATGTGTAAAAATGTGTTATTTCGTCAACCCTGTCAGACATCAATACCGTCAGAAACTTGGTTTGGGTTTGCATGCATCTAATGAGTCTCCTGATGTTCATGCTTGAATATTACAATTGTATATTGTAAGGTATTCTGTATGTTGCTTTTCACTCTTTTGCTGTGTTAATTTAGACCAAAAATAAAACTGTCCAGTTTGAAGTGTGCGTGACAAATTGTTGCATAGCACTCTTATATTATATCTTTAATACTAAAGATAAAGTTGCAATATTTAATTATGCATAAGTCTAATTATGGGGCAGAAAGTCAGATTTTGAGGTTCTAAATCTGTGTTGGATAAAATAAATAATGATAACATTTTTTTTATTGTGTCTGTTGGTGTTGACACTATGGGCATATTTTTTTTTTTTAGTGGTCGACGACTAATAAGAATTTCAGTCGATTAGTCGACTAGTGGTGACGCCATCACCCCGCCCCAGTGACGTCATCACCCCCGCCCAACATAGACCATTAACCGCACATAACTACCATGAAACAAAGTTACCAGTACATAAATATAACTACAACAGGTGCTATTTAAAATTATTCTTTTATTTTTCCAAATAGGCCAAGTGCTACAGTGACCAAACAAAAATAAGTCTTGCCACAGATGCCAAAACGAAAATGGCTACCACATAACTACAATAGGTGCTATATGAAAAAAATATTTTATTTTTTTCAAATAGGCAAAAAGTGCTACAGTGACAAAACGAAAATAAGTCTTACCAGAGATGGCAAAATGAAAATCAGTGCTACCAGATTAGTTCTTATAAAGGAAAACCAACATGTCAACGTGTTCTGGGGATAAGGGTGTGCCAGCTTGTTGACAACCTGTCTAGCAGTTGAAAAAACCCTCTCTGCTGGAACGGAGGTGGTGGGTATGGCAAGGTACTGCCTTGCAAAGGATGCAGAGATGTTTGAAACGGATTTGTTGTTTTGCCACCATAACACGGGATTGTCATCAGGTGAGGCGCATGGCTTGTTAAAGTAACATCTTCCATGGTGTTGGCGGCAGCAGTAGCTGCTTCTCCGCTGATTGCATGTTCTAGGACAACTTCGTTGTACAACTCAGTCAATTTTTCTCGAATGCCGAGAGGTAATGCTGGCTGGTCCACGAAGTGCAGATGCCTTTGTCTGTATAAAACACACAAACGATTGTATTTAGGTTACCTAACATTAATGTTGTATTAAAACACATATATAACACAAAGTATTAAGTAACATTATTAAAGTTATTTTCAGTTAATATAAAGTAGCCTAGGTTGACATTTATAAAAACACTGCCTTTTTTGCCCTCCACTTACCGGTCCATGTGCTGGCCGAGGGAAGCTGCCACTGTCCATTTGAACTCGGCCACTCTTGGGAGAATCTCCTGGCAGGACGTTTAGATGACGACTCAGAAGGCTGTTCTTCACGGGGTAGACCAAGGAAATGGAGACATATGTCTCACTACAGCGAGCTGTAGTGGCGCACTTAAGTGATCGAAGTACCGGTAACATGCCCTCTATTGTTTGCCAGCACTCCTCTGTCAGTTCCAAGGTTTGAGCGTCACTGAGTTTTGTAACGGTTCGTCTGATAAAGTGGCTGTTATTGCCCACCTTTGTTTGTGCAAGCGATCCATCATGTCAAATAATGAGTTCCATCTAGTACAACAGCACTGGATCAGTTTATGCAGAGGTAAACTTTGTTGCTCTTGTTTTTTCTTCAACGCAGCTGTGGCCATCGTGCTGTGATGTGACTGCATGCGGCCACTACACGAGTCATGTTTGGAATATTCAAGCCGTCGTTAATTGCAAGCTGAAGTGTATGTGTGAAACAACACACAGACTCCCATTCATCCACAAGGCGTTCATTTGCGAGAGTTATGTTCTTTGCATTTTTGTGAACGCAAGCACTCACTTTCCTCCCCAACCCCCACTCGTCAACGATGTCTCTGAGGCTAGCGGCTACATTTTCTGCCGTGTGCCGCTCATCTGTGCTTCGAGTCTGGAGTACAGCACTCCTGATCTCCCACTGATCCAGGTAATAATGAGATGTAACAGTCACATAAGATTCCGCTGTGAGAGCAGTCCATTGGTCATGATGGCTACACTCTTGGTAGCATTCAGATTAATCTTTAGCAACATAGCTTCTTCTTCGTACTGTTTTTCAATTCGGCTGGTAATTGTCTTTCGTCATGGCACAGAGTATTCCGGTTCAACAAATTCCATTAACCTACGAAAGCCAGCTCCTATGCTACTTAATGGTAGCATATTGCCAGAAACCACTGAAGTGACTAGCTGGGTGATTTGTTCTTTTCGGCTGTTATCACATTTGTGTTTAGCTGTAACAAAATCAGTCATACTTTTCTGTTGTTCGTCTACTTTGTCTTTCAGTTTAATACTTTGGTGTCGAAGTTACAAATGACTCCGCATCACACTAGTAGAACTGTGGTAAGACAGCTCCATTCACTTCGCTCCGTCTCGCCACCATCATTCTCTCATTTACAAGTACAGGTACCTGTCTCTCCGTTCCACCCACCTATCTGTCCACTGCCGTTATAACGTGATGAGTGAGCTACACTTATTAGAGTCCGGGCGGAAACAAATTCATGAATAGTTTCTCTATCGTGTAAAAAAAAATCAATAATTATTGATATCAACTAGTCGATGTCACTGCCCGAGTTGAATAATCGATTTGTCGACTAATCGATTTGTCGACTAATCGATTTGTCGACTAATCATGCCCATCCCTAGTTGACACAAAAGTAATGACATGAAAAACATGTATATTGTGAAAAAATGGTAAAATCAGGAGGTTGCACTGAAACATTGCTTGATAGCTGAGAACTTATTCTATAAACATATAGGTTTCTTAATATTCTGAATTTTATTTTTCAAAACTTCCAGTTCTGTTCCATTTCTCAAGAATCATTGAAATACAAACTGTGTTGGGCCTTTCAAAAATGTCTCACCCCAAAATGAGATAGACAAACAATCAAATAAATAAACTACATTAGTTTCCGCTCCTTTTAATGTGCGTCATTTGACAATTTACTTAGAGAAACTACTACATGAATATATGTAAATAAAACTGCCAAACAGTGCTCAAGTGACTGGCAGACATTTTGAGTATTATGTCATTCTCAGGGTTATACAATATAAATGGAAAGGACCTACATGTATTGATTCTAAAGATTTGAACATGGAGAAGGTATTAAATATCAGATATAACTCGTACATTACATATAAATCAAACTTCTGTGACAGAAAAAACATTTTAAAGGAGTCATAGTAATAATGTGATAGTGCCTTTTTGCTTGCTTTGCTCCAGGCGTGTCAGAGTACAGAGTAGCTACAGAACAGCGCCCCTGGAGGAGTGAGGGATTTTGTGTTTTGCTTGAGGATGCTGACGCTTACCAACACAGGCCTTCCGGTTGAAAGTCTTTCAAGCACTAGGCCACCCTGCCACCCCAGTTATGAACATATAATAAAAAGTAATAAAAGTAAAAACAACCATTTTACATGAAAAAATAACCATTACACATTAGCCCTTGAAGAATTATTTTGTACCTGTGCATCTGTTTGTTCATAGGCGGATCACATCCATGTTTCACTGCCAGCTAGCCACTAATAATGTTATGAAAGGCAATACCAAAAGCAACAAAATTTTCCAGTTAAAAACTTTGTAGCCACAGACCAATACGTATGCAATTGGAGCCTCTCACACTCCCCACAACTGGTGAGAATAGAGTGATCCATCAACCAAGTCGCTCACAGGGTTAACACCCTGTCAGTTTCCCATCCGTCATGGGACATGTTTTACTCACCACCCATCCATCATGGGAAATGCTTTACTCACCACAATATATCTGTGTAGCATTGTGTTCTATGTGAGGGTTTAGATCTATATATAAGCTTTGTATTAGCTTTTTGTCCAGGCAAGTCAAACTGACTTGTATCAAACTTGATGATGGAAATGCTGATTAGAAATAAGCCAAAGCGTTTTCAATCAGGGCCTCTAAACTTTGGAACAACTTGCCTGTAGAATTATGAGTAGCAAACTGTATTTCTTCATTCAAGAAAACAATCTAAACTGTTAATATATATATATATTTTCTGTTGTATTTTCTATATTTGTATTGGCATTTTTTCTTTGTAAAGCACTTTTCACGTTCTTTACATTTTGTCATGTAGATAAATCTTAAATTTCCATTTTTGTCTCTTATTTTATGTGGAACTTGTCGGGATTTCACCAGTGACAATGCAGAGAGGGACACCACATTTTTGATTGCTTATTGTTGTTTGCCCGTCTGGGCACAGCCTGTATCTTCCTTTCTCTGTAAAAATTTGGAAGTGGTCAATCCTGTCAACAGAGTATATCATCCACAGGTCTTGACACAGATGGTGGGGTTCGTAATGGTCTTGTATAGGTGGACTACAACATCTTCAGCAACAGCTTCAAGCCCATGTGCTCTCACTTGCACCTGTGTTGTACCATAAAATGTGATCATCTTGCCAGTTTATGTCAAAAAATCATAAACCAAACCAGACACTCTACACAAACAAAGATCTTCAAAGCCCCATGGATGGGGTTTGCCAGCCAAATACTGCTGCAGAGAGCCAGCCTTGATTCCTGCAAGAACTGGTTCTTACTCTCAATTTCCTGACACTTCTGCTTCAAGAACCACTCTTATTTTGCCCAAAATGATCCTGGTCTCATTCTGATGTCTCATTGTTTTGAAAGTGGATCATTCTTGAAAGGTAATTGAACTTCTTTATGGGCATGATATTGGCAATTTTTGGCTATTGTGTAGCCTCTGCCCAGTGAACATCAATGGAATACATCTTTACAATCCCCATGAGCTTCATGCCGAAAAAAAATATTTTATTTCGTCTGGACTGGCGTTGATGCTGACTCCAATCAGCTGGCAAGAGTACGGATTGGTTTGGTCAGCAATGAGCTGGAACAGGTCATCATCCAAAAATTTGGAAAAGTAGCTTAATGGAGATAACAGCTCATCAAGGGCTGGAAACTCATTCTCTCTGGCAGCTGACTAGTGCTCAAATCACCTCTTCTTCCAACTCCAAATGAGTGTAATATGGTTTATAGTTATTACACAGAACATTAATCAACAATCACAACTACCTATACTGTACATCCTTTGAGTTATCCAGAAATACCCAACTGCACAGCTTTATATAATCAGTCTCTCTGAACAGAACACCCTTTGCTTTGATATTTATATGGAAAAGTCACTATACTATACATGCAAGTCTTTTTGTGGGAAACACTATTTACCTAAATTCCATGGCCTTTTTACATGGGGAATCACTCTCCTCCTCCTTCTCTTCCTCTCCTCTCCTCTCACTGTTTCTGTTTTCTCTAACTGTTCTCCCTGATTGAGAGAGAGGCACCTTTCTATACATATTAATATTAATTACTGGTGTATATAAAGAACTGGCCGATTTTGAAACTCAAATTATGACTCAAATTATCTGCCAAACAAATTTCCCCTAATCTGGCAATGTATCTGGAGAGATATGTAGAAGTCAAAACATTTTCAATATTTTTCTACATGAGCATGCCAAGACACTGTCCACAATTAATAATGAATGTGTGTATTAGCATTTTATTTATTATGTCATTGTCTTACTGGCCCTGGGCCATTGGGCATTGTTGAACCCTGTTGTGTCACCAGATGTCAATCCAAGTGAGCATTTATGGGAGATTTTGGAATGGAATCTAAAGCCCTTTCCGGACAGCATTACCATGATTGGTAATTTTTAGCTCAGAATCACCAGAATTGTATCCCGTCTGGAATGAACATGTCAGTGATTTTCTACGGCTACCACGGTAAAAACTTTGGCTGAAATTACCTACTGTATTTTGAATTAACTCTGTCATCCTGGGATAATTTTAATCCCATCCAGATCGACGTCTGGTGTTTCATGCAATTGCTGACTTGCACCTGGCATCTGGATTGAAAGGGCCATATAACCAGTGGTGGGGTGGAGCAACATCATTCTTTAGATTAGATTAGAAATTTTAATAATCTCCATGAGGAAATTAGGTTGTTACAGCAGCTAAAGTAATAGGACTCATCAGGGAAAAAAGAATAGAAAATAAGCACACAAATAATACTAAATAGTAATACAAATAATACTAATGATAATACTAAATGAGCAATAAAACTAAGAGATAGTGCTAGTAATTTTAAAAATAGAGAATAGAAATAGAAAAAAATAGAAAAATAGAGAAGTGGAAAAGAGTGCAGGAGCTGCGGCATTTGGCATTACAATATGGAGGCACTTGAAAGGTTTTGCCAGTTTTGCTGTACATTGTGGGTGACATGTAGCACATTCACACGGGTGGGTCCCTGGATACCCACGGTTCCCCAGTAAAAACTGTGAGGCACTGAACCACTGTGCCTCTTACCAGGCAATAAAGTATTCTTATAAACTGTTACTCCTGTTACAGTATATTTTTCAGTCTATGACTAAACTCCAGAAGCCAACACTCTTTTAGGGACATCAATCAGGGAGGTGTTTGATTTTCTCTCCCGCTGGAGGCACTCATAGATAAAAGGTTTTACAGCTTAACAGGACTGTACTCAATACATGTTCACAACCCTCCCCTCAGGATACAAAAGCTTGAGGCAGAGTTTGTAAAAGAATGATTCACTCTCATACATCCTTGATTTAAATCTTTAATAAACGTATTGCTCTTGCCTGAATGAGCAGCATGTCCTCCTAAGTCTTAATGTCACCCCAGTGAGATACAGTAATTAATAGTAACATTAGTCAAAGTGATTTAGAATGGGAAAGAAGTCACTTCAAGAACATTTTGAAACGTCCTTCTCCAGCAGCCTTGCTGATGGATTCATGCATTTCAAGATCAGCACATGGGAGCCCTCTATCGCCTCTATCGCCTGGGACAGTATTTGGCAGGCTAACGAGATAGGCAGTAGCAAGGTACTGGATATAAATGATGGCATACCAGAGGAGTTATTTTTCCTGGGCTACATTCAAATTTAACCTTCACTTCTTGATATTTGTTAGACTTGGGCCTAGATACCCTAAGGAATGCTTTCTCACACGTTAGAGCTATCATCTATGCTCACTGGGTTGAATAACTTAGCCTGATATTTCACATATGTAGATGACAATTTTCTAAAAAGCTATTGATCAAATAGTGAGTATTATCCTTTGAAGTAATCCCATGTACGAATCACACAACAGTGTTTCAATATTAACCTTAAGTAACCTTTCAATATTTTCCTTAACTCCTACTCATACACCTACAATTGTTTCAATCCCTCATATGTTGGACCCATGAACACATTGGGGAAGATATTATTCATCCTCTGCTAGATGTACTCAGCCACACGTTACCAGTCAATTGTAATGGCAGAATCATTTTATCCAGGGCAGCTACTAACTTAGATTAAATAATTTACTGTCAGAAAAAAATATTTTCCCACCAATTAAAATGATTTGTGCTTTAACAGTCAACTACAATTGAATAACCCGACCCTGTAAGATGTTAAGATGCAGGGCTGTATGAGCTGTCTCCACTCAGTGTAACTTCATGTTGCGCCATACTCTACTAGCCTGAGGGCAGTGGTTCAGACCAGTGAAGCTGAGGGCTCCTGTGACTTCTCCTTTGTTTAGTTTGGAAAGCCAGTTAGGACAACTACAATCCAGGACGAAGGTAGCGCAAAGAGTAGAAGGAAGGATCTGGGCTGTGCATTGGCAAGCGAATGTGATCCTGTATTAGATGTTGCCTCTAAGGACAGTCGACTAGAGGTGTGTGTGCGTGTGTGTGTATGTGTGTGTGTATTTGTGTGGTGGTATTAGCTGGGGGGCATGAAGCTGAGATCAGGGCATTATTAAAAACCATCTGCTTTTCTGAAGAGTTAGAAGGCCGTCTGGACACACTCTCTAACAGTGGCTTGTTTTCTTAGACACAGAGGCAATATGAAAAATTTGAGTGTCAAAACTAGATAGTGGGGGTGACTGAAACATGACAGTTTGTTGCTTGTGCTCTTTTGTTTGTGTGTGTGTGTGTGTGTGTGTGTGTGTGTGTGTGTGTGTGTGTGTGTGTAAAATTTTAACATTAACTTCTCCACAGTCTCCAATGGTTGACCATACTATCAAAAGCCTTGGAACCTCTGTTTGCATCACAAAAACTAGGAAGGCAATGCAGGTATTCTCAATCTCAAACCAGGGAAGAAGTGTGTGTTTCAACAGGATAATGATCCAAAGCATACTACCAGAGCAACACAGGAGTGGCTTAGAATGAAGAAAATAGATGTCCTTGAGTGGTCCAGTCAAAGTCCTGACCTTAATCCCATCAA
>CABFOQ010000312.1:25515-37914 GCA_900660455.1 Gephyroberyx darwinii | reverse complement strand
GGATATCTGTAACTGAATTGTAGATATTGTAGGGAAATGTGTTAAGGAGAAATTATATGAAAGATTTTAAATGCTTGCCTGGTGAAGTTGTGGGGAAATGTGTGAGCTGAGACAACAATGTATTATATGAAGGATTTTAAATACTTGCTTGATAACATATAACCAGCAGCAGTAAGTTGATGCAACGTTTGTGCAAGCATGGGAGAGTACCTGAATAACAGGACATGACTCAGAACGAAACCTGACAAAGGAAACTGTTGTCAGTAGACGTTAGCTGTGTAGATGTTTTCTCCTGTTCGGCCAAACGTCCCCGTGTTGGGGGGGGGAGTGAACAATGATGTGACATGAGATGTATGTACATGCCTCTTATCAACCAACGGCCCTGCACTAGGGATACAACCAATGAATGCATGCATAACCAAATATAGAAAGAATCATATGAAACCAGAAGAGATATAAAACAAGCTTTGTCTAGAATAAGAGTTAGAGTTCACCGGGGCTGAGTTCACTAGAACGACTGTGGTAGCTCTCTGGGAAACCAAGGGCTTGCCAGTCATTGGGCCTCACCCTCCGGTGCCCTCGACCCCTTGTCTTGTTAAGCAAGGTCTGTCTAGAGTAACAAGAGAATCCTAAAACGCTGTATTATTGCAAGAGTACAGATAGGTCAGGTTGACTCAAGTCGAGACTCCGATCCTTAGGGAGAAAGGACTAGACCGGGTAAAAAAGCGGTTAGTGATACCGCCTAAATCCAACAATAGGTCTAACAACCTTTCATGCCCGTCTCTACAAACTGCATCAATGAAAACATCAAATACAATCAAAATAATAACATATACAAATATTTCAATTATATGAAGCTTAGCGTAAGTTCAATCAGGAAGGCTACCTCCTTCGTTCATATTTTGCCAGCAAGTACAAACACGCCCCCAGCTCTGCATTGTCTAACCACGCTAGCCCACGTTCCTTTCTCCTGCCCTTTCTCCCCCTTCAGAAACCAATCACTAACCATTTCCCTCTATTTGTACCCCCTCAGCTGCTTCTGTGTTTCTGTCATTTCAGCTGCCTAAACCGCACCAGACTGACACACCACCTCCTCCCCCGCCACCACCAGCATCACGGCTCCATCAGATATCCAGGAGGGTTAGATCTTCAGCCCGGGGGGTTCTCCTGTCTCCTACCTGCCCCTGGGAGCTTCACCCTATCGCTGGATACCTGTTGGAGTCTATGCCAAACCTATGCTCACGCACATTTTTCTCATGCTGTTTTTATGTTGTAATCCTAGCCTCTCGTGATTGAACTATAGATTTTATTAAACATCCCATCTTACTGACATACAATACATTTACCATAATTCATTATCAATGCACATTTGACACAATCCGTGGATATTATCAGCCAGGCAATCGCAATACATTTCCGGCACAACTACACGCATCAAGGTCCATTGAATAGGCAGGTAAGACACCCCATGTTTGAAATAGGCTGCTCACATCCACAACAGTTCATATGCCAGTAGTTCCACACACTGGAATAATGCTGATGAAGCCCCAATGGACTTGAATGTTGATGTGAAGTTAATAAATTAACTATTGGGGAGCATTATTCCATTGTGCAGATTCATATCTTTTGCTAAAGAAGAACTTCCAGCAACAATTGCAGTACTTAAAATAAAGATTTATTAGTAAAATAAAAAAAACAAGACAAACACAGGCCAAAATGTGTTGGGTTTACTAATAAATCTTGCAAGGAATGCTGGAATTTCTTCTTTCCCAGTTGCTCTCTCATAGCTCCCTGATCTATCTTTGGATTTTAACTGCACCGGTAGCTGCTGGCTGATGCTGCTTATTCCTCAGAGGCCTTTACGCACACACACACACACACACACACACACACTCTGCATTCCCGGAGGACTTTACATACACAAGTCATGCACGTCAGCATTCAGCCTCAAGTAGAGGCAAGAAATGGACAAATGACTGCCACATCTGGTGTACACTCCTGCCCCAGCTACACACACACACACACACACACACACACACACACACACACACACACACACACACGGGCATTCATTCTGTCCTGTCTTTGGTAAAGCAAAGAGATGAAACTGAAATACAAAACAACTATTGGACCTGAGATACAAATGAAATACATATATGACAGTCTTGGCTGAGATCCTTAAAGTAAAAATCAGTGACATTTTCATATAAATAAATGCCCATTTTGTTGCTCTCTATTTACGATTGATATAACACAATAGTGATTCAGCTTGTTTCAGCTGCTGTTCTAGGTAGGTCTTTCCCGTGAAAAATCCTCTGGTGAACAGGAAGTGATGTGTTTCACATTTCTGCTTTGTTTGGAATAAATAGAAGAACTGGGTTTTTAGCATGAGCAGAAATAGCCACCATGTCTGAACAGACAAGGAAAGGAGCTGAAGAAACTAAATATTTTCATATCCAAGGAAAAAGTACTGGACACACTGTTTGATTGACAAGTGATCTCTGGGAACATAGTATGTATGAGGTGTTCTTAAAGAGTTAGGAGTTACGAATCTAGCATGGAGTTTTGAAGTCCTGTTTTTTATCATGCTTGGTTTGACATTAGCTGTAAGGAAGAGGTTGACTTTCACATTTTGAAAGCACAGTTTACAGAAAACAGACTGATTTGATTTGATTTTTACTTACGGGAAAAATGAAATGAAAAACAGCTTGTGTTTTTCATTATCTGTTTTCTTATTTCAGATTGAATATTTAATCACCCACTTGTTCAAATACTGTGTGACACAAACATTTTGAAGATTAACCACTAGGCTGTAAAATAAAAGCGATCCCTTCTCCTTCTCTTGTCTTTTTCTGGTAGAAGTAGGACTTGAATTGACTACTGTAGTTGTAAGTACTTTAGATTTTTTGTAAGAAGCTGAAACAGACACTTTCATAAGTACTTTAGCTGTATACACAAGCAAACCAGCACTATGTAAACTCAACAGCTAAGCCATAAATCAGCTCCAGTCCCTTTATCATGTATTATTAGTTGGAAATAAACATGCTAACAGCTCTCGTATCCTTTAGACAGCTCACTGTCATCAGCCTCCCAGGGTTATGGGCCAACAACCAGGGAAACACAGAGAAATATTCACATAAATATACACAAATACACATAAACAGACACACGCACACACACATGTTTGTATTACTGTTTTGAGGACCTTGTTGGCTACATTAATTTCGCAATCTCAATCTTAACCCTTACCCTATCTAAATCCTAATTCTAATGAAGTGAGGGACCAGCAAAATAATAATAATTATAATAACAATCTTTATTTATATATCACTTTTCAAACCAAAGTTACAAACTGCTTCACAAGACAAATAAAAGGAAACAATGAATAAGATCAATAAAACAGAAAAACACTGAGGTGTAAAACAGTAAAAAGCTACACGGGTAAAACATAACGAATAAACAAATATCAGACAAGCCAACAAGGATACAAAAAATAAAAGCCAAAGATCACAGAAAGGATTTTCGAAAAAATGTAAGTTTTAAGAAGTGATTTAAAAAGCTAGGCGTTCCAAAGCCTAGGAGCCCTGGACACAGAAACTGAAAGACAGTGTTATGTGTGAAATGGTGTCCATCAGTTCCTTAAGAGAGATCAGCCTAAACTGAGTATCTAGATGAGGATACATCAGCAGGATCATCCTATAGTAGAATCATCATGTAGGATAGTAAGTCCTCATGTAAGTCTTTCATGTGCTCAGAATGGACCAAAACCATAATGTTTTCTACTTCCGTTTGGCTCCTCCAAAATTCCTTTTTAGGCAGGGAATGCTTCCATTTATCGAGGGGATAATATCATCACTTTGGAGGATTCGTTTTATCCTTACAAGCTCATTTGGTCCTCATAAGTATAGAAATGCAAGAACGAACACACACACACACACACACACACACACACACACACAGATGGACAGACAGGATCCTCCCATCCAGACAACATATTAAAGAGTTATTAAACTCACAATTCCTCTTGGACTGAATATGAAATTTTGTCATATGATGACATTTTTCAGTCCTCACTGTGTGGGTCTCACGTCTGAGAAACAAAGGGACATTCGTTGTGTTTTGTGTTGGAAACTAATCCAATTATGTGAAAGCACTATGTTGCCACATGGCCCTTAACAAGTTGAATGGTAACATAATGGATGACATTGTTTTTGCAATTATAAGACAATATTAAATAATTCAATGTGCATCGGAACACATCTTTGCATGCCAAAAATGATTTTAGAGGACTGATATAAACACATTACAATTGACTATCGGATTTTTGTGCCATTACTTTGTGCTAGTGGGTAATTGTTTTTCTTTTTCTTTGTCATAAATCTCATTCAGAGCAGTCAGTACTTGCATGCAACATCCCAAGGCCATAGGGAGCTGAAATTGACATCACTTCTGTCCACCTCTGGTTCGCTTCTGCCTATTCTAATACATTACAGATGACTTGATATAAGGAAACTACTAACCGTGGAGTTCTGATTCTGAACTATGTTGTAGAATGAGGTGATATTTTTTTCATTCACCTTATAGGCCTGTTTGCTGTATACAAACAAAACTGGATGCACGCAGACTTGGGGCAGAAAGCAGATGATGATATCGGGTCATATAGCATTATGCATGGATTTTCATCAACATGTAAGCTATATGTTGTCTGCAAATGTTTGTTGATACATAAATAAAAATGTATTGTTAAAACGAGCAGCATTTGTTTGTATTTAATTGTTGTAATAAATCTGGTTGCTTAGATTGGTTGTTTAGCATATTTTAATAGACACAGATAGTTGGGAGTGCTATCGATATCCCATATCCATAACTAATGTTACACAACTTGCTATAACAACTAGCCTGCAAAGGCAACGTGTGACTGGGTTATTTCTAACTTATAAGTTATGTCTGACTTGCATCCAATATACATATAGGCATAGCTTTCTCGCCACAATGCTGGCTCAACAGCCAATAAGCCAAGTACTGGGTGTTGACAGCTGTCATGTCAGTCCAACTCCATACAAATAAAGTTTGTTAACCAAATCATTGGTGCCAACACACAGATTACTGTACAATACAAACAATTATGTTAGAAGCCTTACTGGGTCAGACCGCGCCGATTACCTGAATAAATTACAACTCAGCAACAGTGAGCAATTGCCTGACCCCTACACTATTCCGGACCATGAATGGAAGCTAGACATATTGAAATGGCTTGGGGCCAAAGCCTTCTTCTATTTGTTTTGAATGGATGAGATCCACTTGGAATACTAAAAAATTTAAATCCTTGCTCACTGCGATTAGCACAGCCTACTGCACAACAACTTCTATCCATTTTCTGATGAGCAACACGCTTGTGGCTTGCTATGTTTTGTACCTTTTAGCCCCAAAGATGTACTCACATATTTGTCATGACATCATCAGCAAATAGGTCTACACTTTTACTTTGCAATTTTTTTCAAGTGCTGCCAGGTGATTTTCAACAAAATCTATTGCTTTGTTTAGTTGTTAGATGTCTATGCCTAATTGCGCTAGCCACCTAGGCCAGTGGGTGGTTAACTTCTGCTTCAATTCCCTATAGCAAATTGCAACAGCCAGATGGGATGAGTTGAAGTTGGCAACAGACCATCTAACAAGTACAGATGCTGTACACTCCCATGGCGCCTAGATGGGTGTGCAGCATCAACTGTTGCAGTAGTTTAAATTACTACAGCCCTGGCCTGTTTCATGAAGCAAGATTAGTGAGTTAACTAACTTGACTTAACCTTGGCTTTTCAGTCTCATGATGTCAGCTCACCTTTAAGCAGGGTACGTCTCCATGGGAATTTAGGCTGCACACCTAACCTGCTCTGGAGCAGGTTATTTTCAGGCTATCTGATCCAAACATAAAAAACCCACCTCCTTACCAATCATCTCTCTGACAGTCTGATCTACTAGTCCTCCACTTACAACTTAGGACACTATCCATCCCAACAATGGACTGTTCAGACTGCTGAGGTCAGGCAAGCGCCTCTGCAGTCACATGGCCAAGACAGAGAGGTTCAGGAGGAGCTTCTATCCTCAGGCCATTAGGACACTAAACTCACACACATCCACCCAATAATGACTTTTGTACTGTTTGCATAACTTGCACTCTGTTTTTTTACATTGCACATTCATGTTTTGCACATACAGTAAACATTCATCCTTGACTTATTGTTTATATATTTATTTTATTGTTAAATTTACTTGTATTTCTTGTAGTAGTTTTTTGTATACCTCCTAGATTCAGCCCCCTTTCCTTTTCAACTTTAGCATAGTGATTCAGAGTATACCACTGCACATTTCACTGCACTTTTGTACCACTATGACTGTATGTGATGAATAAACCTTTGAACCTTGAATTTTGAACTAATCAGTAACAAATAAGGCACCTAGTTTTGTAACTGTAGTGCCCTACCATGGGCCAGTAATTTTGAAAATGCTGTAACACAGTTTCAGTGGTGTCTGAATACATGAACAAACAAACAGAGAATGATCCTTAGTCCCAATGAGAGAGATAGCCTGGGATTTACTAATAGGCTGTTATTAGATGTTGGGTAAGCTGATACTGTGCCTTGTCTAAGACATGAATTGCTCAAGTAAAGACTCAAATATCATCACTGAGAATGCTCTCTAGTTGCCCTACTGTCAGCTACTTCGTTGAATGAAGATCAGAATCACCTTTTGCCAACCTGCTGATATTACCAGCAACAGAATGAGGATCCTTAGCTTTCATAATGATATTTTTCATAATGATATTTTTGAAATGATATTTTGGATATTATTGAAATTTTAATTGGATCGTGTATCGGTAAATAGTAATAGAATACAGCAAAGAAAAATAGAATGGAAATAAGAATAGAGCAAAAGATGATCATAAAAATATCCATCTGGCAATTCCAACTCTAGACTAAAAATTCTAAACTAAAAATAAATAAAAATTGTGTGTGTGTGTGTGTGTGTGTGTGTGTGTGTGTGTGAAAATTATAGTGTTGGTGCAGGATCCTCCCTGTTATTCCAGGCCAACTCACTCAGCAAGACAATACCGTGGGAGCAGGTCAGAGGAAAATAATATTTGCCAGTGGCATATCGCTATTCCATCTGTTTCTAGTGATCACCTTCTATTATGGTTGTAAGCGGGGGGTCAGGGAGGGTCAGGTCGATGTAGAACCCATTTCTTGCCTTCTGAAGACAGGTTATGATCTCTATGGGTGGAGTGGTAGCCGCTGTGGCTGAGGGTGTGGAGCATTCAGCCTTTTTAAATTCTACTGATTCTACTTTTCTACTTCCTCAACTTATACAGGGCAACCTGATTGCATCCCATCTGAATACATTTTTGTACTTTTTGTACAGCCATCTGAAGAGTTGTTGGTAATCTGCTACATCCTGTGGTGTTTCTGCACTGCATTTCCCAGAGATAACTGGGAATAAAACAGCGTGTCCAGTACTGTGACGTCTTTTTCCGTAGATTTTCTGTTGAATGGAGTTTAAGTTTCTGTAGGTGGCACTCTTTTCTTTAATATTAATACTTAATATTGTCAGATAGTACTAACCACTGAGCCACTGTAGCACCCATAGTTCATATTTGGTAATCCATATTTGAACAGGAAATTGTTACTGTAATTAACAATATATGTAATAGTGTTTCCCATACATAGGCTCATACATACTCAGGCTCTTGTGGCGCAATGCTATAATATCGGCACGTCCACCACAAAATAAAAAGTTGGTCAATGTATAGAAATTGATGTAATTCAATCTCTAAATGTGCATTATGTTCTGTGTCACACCAGAAACCAATCTGGTGAGGCTGGGGTGCTGACTCGTCTGTTGCTTGCAAGGAGGTTATATAGGAGAACTGGAAATGGTACAAAAGAATTCATGATCATCGGTCCTTCAACACTTAATGCTCATTCCTAGTGTCAACATGTAGATCGAGATTTTTTTCTCGTTTTAAATGCATTGTTACAGTAGCCTATTCAACGTTTTAAAGTGGAATTTGTAGATTTAGAAAATGGGGCTTTTATAGTTATCATCAACTCAATTTGACCCAAATAAGGGAATCCGGATCCCGTCCCCTTTCAGTGTAATTTGAAATTATATGTATATATATATATATATATACTTATATATTCATATATATACATTTACATATATATACATATACATTTCTCAGAACAAGAATAGACTGACGAGTTTCAGAAGAAAGTTATTTTTTTCTGGCCATTTTGAGACATTTGTGGGTTCAATGCTCCAGATACTCAACTAGCCTAAGGAAGGCCAATTGTATTGCTTCTTTAATCTGCACAACAGTTTTTTAATGATCAATTAGCTAGTTTAGCTAATTAGCTGATAGTTGCTGAAAATGGGCCTCTGTATGCCTATGTAGATATTCCATTAAAAATCAGCCGTTTCCAGCTATAATAGTCATTTACCACATCAACAATGTCTAGACTGTATTTCTGATCAATTGAATGTTATTTTAATTGGGAAAAAATGTGCTTTTCTTTCAAAAATAAGGACATTTTTAAGTGACCCCAAACTTTTGAACGGTAGTGTATATTTCAAAATTTGTGTAGAAACTATGGAGTTGGTGAAACAGGATTCAACTACAGCCCTTTGCTGGGTAGTTTGACAAGATGCCTTTATACAGTCATCGCTTAGCAGGAAAAAGTATTTTGGGCCGCATGAGTATTTTAGGCTACCACCGTTGGCCACCATATCAAATTGGCTTCAAGGCTTAGATCCGACACACAGGGGCTGGTTTCTTGCGAACACACTGCACACACATGCCTTTTTTTTTTTACATCATACATTGCGTGAGACAAACATCAGCTGCTAGACAGACAAGGGTGCAGTCTGAGCTCCAAAAAAGCTGTCTTCGAGGGATGAATGAGGTGCAAATTGACTTCCATAAAAAGATCAATGATGTCTTCATCTGCTGACCGGGGAGGCCATGGAAGTCATGTTTGACTTCATCCTGCTGTTCATGAAACCATGAGGGCATTTTCACCTTTGAATATAGGGGCATAATGAGGGAACAGTGTTTTCACCCTAGGTGCTCCTGGTCCTGTAAATAGCTTCTTATTTCTTATCTTTCTTGTCAGGGCTGCAGGTTTTGTGCTCCTTACACCAGGTTATGCATCCTTGTGTGTTGGCTTTGGTTTCTGAATGGCAGTCCTGTCATAAATACCAGCTTTGTGACACTCAGTACAATTTCAATCAATTTCAGTCTTCAATAGGCACATGAATACAGGCATAATGCTACTTCACAGATTAAGTTTTATTTCATTGCTAATATTTTGGTTCTTCCTGCTCTCCTAGAATTCTTCCTTTTATTCGTCAGTTCTTTATAAATGATAATTAGTGGTCATGGCTTTGGAGTGGACAAGAAGGATATTCTCTTCTTGGTTGGTTTCGCTTGGTTGGTCTCGCTCGGTTGTTTAGCTGCATGGTTTTCTGCTTGTTGCCTCTTTTAGACACAATGTCCAGTTCAACATCACGTTTCTAGACCACTCTAATGAGAACAACAATTTTCAGTTCATCCTGCCATCTATTTCTGCTCTCTCCTTTTCCTACAATCTGTCATTTGTGGTTTTTATATCCCCCGCAGAGTAACTATAACGTCTGAGGCATCTGCAACATCCCAAGGCCATGGCACGGTCCTGTTTATTCCATTTAAGCCCGTACTGGGATTCCACAGAATGATTTCGGTTTTGCTTTTTGCAAGACTGGTAGCTATTTCTCAACCATGTGTTCAATTCCTAAAACCAAAGAACCAATGAGGGTTTGATTCCCATGAGTTTCAACAGTTAACAGATATTGGGCCTCATTCACGAAACGTGCGTACGATCAGATTTTATCGTGTAACGTTAGTACGAACGTTTCTACGAACATAGTTGGATTCATCATTTTGTTTGTATCTGGATTTGTTTGTTTGGTACGATCAAATCCTATGTGTGTTTGGAAACATGCGGAAATGTGTTCGTGTGATTGGAAACATTGCCAAAACTCAACAACAACAAGACGTTTCAGTGGCCTTGTAGAAAAAAAAAAGACCTAATAGGCTAAAATGGCGTATTTGCCGAACTGTCCTCATTCATAACAACACAAGATTATCAAACTTGTAATGGATTGATCACATGGACTGGAAGCCTTACAAATACAATTACATAGTCCTACCATCTGATCAAGATGCATCCTGGATTTGATCTGTGTCCAACTCCAATGCCGACTGGACACCCGACAGTGAGTTCTCTCCTATTATGGACTGATCCTCTGATTCATGTCGGCTCGGTGCGCTGCCGTCCTCCTGTGGCCGATAATACGCGCCTACTTCTCCTTATACTTTTTTGCGATCTAGTTTCATGTCATTTCTTTTTTACCTCATCGACGGTGTGTGTTTCTGCTGAAACAGCATTGACAGCATTAATAATTTCTTGCCATGCTTTACTTTTATCAGTTCTTGTGACTCTGCTACTGATGCTTCTGAAAAGTCTTTTTTTTGTCATGTGCGCAACACTTCCATTTCGGATTCCGCCAAGTTCCTCTTTTCCCTCTTGTCCTCTTGTATAGTTAATGGAAAATAGAGCATCTTTAAACATCAGTTTGTCACTTATGGAGTGTCAAATTTGTAAAACATTTCGTCTGGTTTACTTGAACACAACCCATCAGTCTGCAGCCTTTTACAGTGTTGAACAGCATTTACCTGCAAACTGGCTTCAACAGGCACGCGCATTCAGTTTACCAACGATTGGCATTCATCAAATATACACCTGTTCTATGAACAAATCAAGGTTTTCCCCACGTTTCATGAATCCCACATTGGTATTTTCTTACGCACATAAATTTGACAAGTAATTTAAGAAAAGCTTCGTGAATGAGGCCCAACTAGGGGGTGGAGTTGGCAGCCATGTTCTCAGTCAGACTGTGAAGCTGTGTCTTATTGTTTCATGGTGGATATCAGTGATGTTGTATGGAAAATCATTCATAGGGAAGGTTATTAAATGTCCATGTTTCAATATCAAAGAGAATATGCTGGTCTGACTTTATTTCTCCCCCCAGTGTCGACCATGGTGGAGTGTGGAGGTTGAAATCAGGTCTGAGGAAGTGTAAGTGTGATTCATGAACATTCAACTATTGAGATGGAAAGCCCATCAACACAGCAGTATATGACATCCATTTATTCAGATCCTGCTGAGAATGAAGATGATGGATAATATGAGTCATCATGAAAGTGTTATGAAGAAACTATCAATAAATCAACTAATAATGAACAGAACAGGTCTCAGATCAGAAACTGATGCTGTATTGTGTCTTGTTCTCCCCATCAGATGTCTGTGAACTCATACTGGACCCAAACACAGCACACAGAAAGCTCTCTCTGTCTGAGGACAACAGAAAGGTGACACTGGTGAGAGAGGAGCAGCCATATCCTGATCACCCAGAGAGATTTGACCACTGCTACCAGGTTCTGTGTAGAAATGGTCTGACTGGACGCTGTTACTGGGAGGTGGAGAGGAAAGGATTGGGCGATATAGGAATGACATACAGAGGAATCGGGAGGAGAGGAGAGGGTGCTGACTGCAGTATTGGAGAGAATGACAAGTCCTGGAGTCTGTTCTGTTCTGATAATAATTACATTGCCTGGCACAATAACAGATCAACAGACATACCTATCCTCTCCTCCTCCTCCTCCTCTGACAGAGTAGGAGTGTATTTGGACTGGCCTGCTGGCACTCTGTCCTTCTACAGAGTCTCCTCTGACTCACTGATCCACCTCCACACCTTCACCTCCACATTCACTGAACCCCTCTACCCTGGGTTTGGGTTGGGGTATGGGTTTAGATTTGGTTCCTCAGTGTCTCTGTGTCAGATAGAGGAGGGAGAGTCGCCTCCTGTGTAGAGAAACACTCAGTACAAGATCACACACACACCTTAAAGTGACAATATTACTGTTTGTATTTCCATACAGGTTTACTCATCTCACTGTAAATAGTGTATTCTATGTGTAGGGGAACTGAACAGGGTTTAAACATCACACGTACAAGAACATTTAACATTTAACAACATTTACTTGGGAGAATTAAATAAATTACCTTTAACCAGAAAGAAGTTATTATTGTTAATCTGAGTCTGTTGTTGATGATTGACAGGTTAAAATATCTTCCTTTGTTTTATTTGGTATCTTATTAAAGTCACTACTCAAAGCTAGCTAGTTTATTATGGTTGGACATCCAGATGTGATGTGGGGCATCACAGCAGATGGCAGCTCAGTCAGTGTCATCGTAGGACTAGCCCACGCTTTGAAACCCATATAACCCAGGTAAAACTCATGTG